>JADBJO010004169.1:82500-87500 GCA_016801955.1 Conus betulinus | reverse complement strand
AAACAATTATAATCTCTCTCTCTCTCAATAAACAATTATAATTCTCTCTCTCAATAAACAATTATAATTCTCTCTCTCTCTCTCTCTCAAACAAACAATTATAATTCTCTCTCTCTCAATAAAACAATTATAATTCTCTCTCTTCTCTCAATAAACAATTATAATTCTCTCTCTCTCTCTCTCTCTCTCTCTCTCTCTCTCTCTCTCTCTCTCTCTCTCTCTGTGTTCATGTTCACTTGCCTCCACTGGCCACCTTGGGTGGCCAGGTTACTAAACAACGTTGAACTGTTTTTCACAGACAGCCTGTCGTTAGGGGAACCGGAAATGCAGCAGGAGACAGGATGAAGAAGACCAGTTTTGATCCAGTGGTTAATTAAGCCATTTGTGAACACGTCTGTGACTCCAGACCAATGCTGCCAACGGCACCAGTTCGCCTAGCATGGATGTTGGCAGGAAGCATGCTGAACGACCAAGAATGATTCCTATTAAAAAAAAAAAAAAAAAAAAAAAAATCTTCAAAGAGGCAGCGAACAGTAAACAGTACTTGACAAACAAAGAGGGTAACTTTTGCTCCCATGATGAAAGAGATACTCCCATGATGAAAGAGATAAAGGCCCATAACTCCAAACGAATGTGCTTACGACACCGAATCGCCGAGCAGAAAGGACAACACAGAGGGCACGAATCGTTGCCGTAAGCAGTATTCCGTTAGAGAGTTACGCGCGTCTATTTTTTTTTTTTTTTTTTTTTTTTTTTTTTGTTTCATCATGAGAGCAAGAGTTACCCTACTTGTTTGTTATTCCTAAAAAAAAAAAAAAAAAAAAAAAAGAAAAAAAAAAAAAAGGGTCTGTTCTGGGGTTGTGGACATGTAACTGCTTCACTACGGATGCAAAAGGTGGGGTTTTTTTTTATTTGTTATCTATCAACGACAGGAAACTGAAATACTCATTTCATTTTGACCATTACAGTCATGATTCAGGTCTCTGTGACCAGCAGTTGAGCAAGCCAAAATCTCTTCAAGTTTCATTATCATCAGTCATATGCAACACGGCAGACATGTTGTTTCCATGTAAAAACATAGATATATTCCCTTTCTAGGAACTTGACGGTAGAATTCCCTTTCTAGGAACTTGACGGTAGAAGACATCCTGCAAACCTGCCTACGCTTCCAGAGTGAAAGGGCTAGTACGAACGGGTCGACTTCATACATGATAATCACAGATTGATTCAGATCTACATGCCGGGTTTAGCTTTTTTGTGTTTTAAGGTTTTGTGTGACGTCCGTTTACGAAATGACGCATGCGCAAATCGCTTAATGATTCCAGAGGATTTTTTTTTAAGGCACCAGAATAAGGCAGAAAGCTCAAGATGCTTCCAGACATTGTTTCTGGAATGTTCCGAGCATTTTGGCTGGCTCTAACACGTGCTGATCTCGAGTCGTTAAAACATCCCCGAGCCTTTTGCTTGGCTGTGTAAGTCAAGATTCTCAAGCATTACAGAATACTCCATGGGGCCGGAATAGCCTAGTGGTAGAACGCCAGACTCGTAGTCTTGGGGATCCTCGGGTTGCGGGTTCGAGTCTCTGCCGGGGCCGTTTTTGGGTGCAGGGGGTTAACATTGGTTCTGACTCCATTTCCCATACAGTCCTTCGAATGAGACTATAAACGACTTTGCATGTGTGGACGCACGCATAACATCTTGCACGCACGTAAAATTCCATCACCAACTTTCGGAAGAGAAGGCCAGTTTGGCCGTTGGTATGGATGACACGTTACACATAGCATGCACCTTCCCCGAAGTTGACTGCCTTAATGGTAGGATAAAGAACGGCCATACACACACAGCTCCACAACCCTTTGTTGGGTAGATGAGATTAATCCTTGCCTGTCCCTACAGGGAGTGTCCGCAGGAGTATCAGCCTGCGTACGCAGAAGAAGAAAAAGAAGGAGGAGAATACTCCATGAGTGTTGACTGGTTAAGCCACACCATGTTTCTTGAACTTTCGACAAGACGATCTGTAAAGAAACGAGAGAGTGAGAGGTGATGAGAAGAGACTGAAAAAGAAAGTGCTGAGAGAAGGGGCCGTTGCGCTGGTTATCGAGTATGATTTGTGTGAATCTTTTGTCTATAGTGGAGAGTTTGAACCTGTTGCTGCTAGAGTAGTGAGTGCTTTTCTCTGTGTGGATCGATGGAACTAGGTCAGAATCGACTGTTGAATCATCTTAGTCGCCATTGATGCCCACTGAAGGTGTGTGCGTGTGTGTGTGTGTGTGTGTGTGTGTGTGTGTGTGTGTGTGTGTGTGTGTGTGTGTGGTGTGTGGTGTGTGTGTGTGTGGTGTGTGTGTGTGTGTGTGAAAGAAACCAGCATTGGATTCTTCTTTGTCGTGGAGGCTAGCCCACAGACACACCACTCTCTGGAACAAGATCTTCGCAGCTCTAGAGAGTCTGTGGCGGATGGCAAAATTCATTAATGCCAGAAATCTGTCTACCAGAGCATTCGACGACGAGGAAGAAGAAGACGTAGGGACGATCGAACACAGCACCCGGTTCTGTGGCACCCTTGGTAGAGAGTCCTCCAAGTGATCTTTAAAGGCTTCCAGTTCTTCTAGTCCAGGACCTTTGGTCTGGCAGTCCCATGTATTCCCTGTATTCCCAGAGTCTGGAGAATTTGGGGGAAGGAAAAATAAAAGGTAAGACTGAACCAAACTTACGAAAAAAAAAAAGGCCGATAAGCGACATACACAAATACTCTCTCTGTCTGTCTCTCTGTCTGTCTGTCTGTCTGTCTGTCTCTCTCTCTCTCTCTGTCAAACACACACACACATATGCACGCACGCACACACACACACACACACACACACACACACACACACACACACACACACACACACACACACACACGTAAGCGCATGCGAGCGCATACACTCACACAGATGCGTGCGCGCGTATGTACATACACACAGAGACGCAGACTCGCATATGCATACACACACACACACACACACACACACACGCGCGCGCGCGCGCGCGCGCGCACACACACACACTCACACATACGTATACACGCACGCATGCCCGTGCACGCACCACAAATTCACACACACACGCACACACGCAAGAACACAAGCACGTACGCACACACACACACACACACACACACTCTCTCTCTCTCTCTCTCTCTCTCTCTCTCTCTCTCTCTCTCTCACACACACACACACACACACACACACACATACACGCGCGCGCGCGCACACACACACACACACACACACACACACACACACACACATTGCCCTATAATCAAATGGCAGTCACACGCAAGCGCGCGCGCGCACACACACACACACACACACACACACACACACACACACCACACACACGCACACACACACACGTACGTCACCTCCCACTCCAAAAGAAACCGACACCCAACAACACCATCACCCACACAGGACCACACATCCCCCACCTCCCAATGTCCACCTGCCGCACCCACACTCTTTCATCACCCTTCCTCCCCATCACACACACACACACACACACCTTAACTCTAACCCCCCACCCCCCCACCCCCACCCCAACCTCTCAACCACCACCATATCCATTGACCCATTCCCGGGCATTCTCCCCCCCCCCCATCCTCCCCCCCCCCCTCCCCCCCCCCCCTCCCCTCCCGCCAGCTCCCCTCTGAGGAGACAAGGAAGAGCCGATCGTCATCTCTCGTGTGATCTGGTACACACACTGTCTCATCTCCTGTCCCCGCCCTCCCCCCCCCCCCCCCCCCCCGGCCCATCCCCACCCCCCCCCCCCTCCCTCCCCACACACCCCCCCCCGCCCCCCACGCTCACTCCCATCCCTCCCCACAAAGAATCCTCATCTTCACACCTTCCATGCTTCTCTTGTCATCGTCGCCCAAGGCATCAACATTTCATCAACGGAGGCGACTGCCTTGTGTGTGTGTGTGTGTGTGTGTGTGTGTGTGTCCTCCCCACCCCCTCCCCACCCAACCCAACCCAACCCAACCCAACCCACTTCTTCTTCTCCTCCCGACTCCCACTCCCACACCCGCCGCCTCCTACCCGCCCCACCTTACTCCCCTCCCCACCCCCCCCCCCCCCCCACACCCCTACCACCCTTCTCCCCCCTCCCACCTAGATCAGTGGCGGCTCCCCGCCCCCCTACACCTACACCTACACCTAAGCGGGAGAGAGTTACCTCCAGCACAAGACACGGGGCTTGTGTCTTGTTCCATCCCTCGGGTGCGCGCAGGTCCTTGCAGTCCTCCATCCATCCTGCGTCCAGTCCCCTCAACGGAAGTCTGGTGTTCCTTTGATGTCTTAGGCCTGGGACCCCGAGCGGCGGTCCCCCCACCCCTACCCCCACCCCTCCCCCCCCCCACCCCTCCACAGTCCCAGCGAGGTCCGAAGTGGTCTTCCTCAGCCTTCCAAGTCCACTGATGTCGGAACAACGTCCTGAGGGGGTCACACGGGAAAGGTGCCAGCTTTCGCGGCTTGCTAACCAGGCGTGTTTGTGACTGGCGTGTCAGGGGGATTACTCCCCCTTGTCAACGGAAGTGTTCTCCCTTTAATTGGCAAACTCCGGCCCCCCCACTCTATCCAGCCGCCCGAGACTGGCCGCCATTTTGGATCCATGTCGTCCGCCTGCCAGCCCGCCTCCCCCACCCCCCACCCCCCACCCCCTACCGCCAGGGGGCGCGACAGCGGGGCCGCGAGCATGCATGTCGGGGAAGTCCGGTTGGGTGTGTTTGGAGACTTCCGGGTTTAACAGTTAGTGTGTACGGTCTGAAGGGGTGCCGCCAAAGGCTGGGGCTCCGCTGTTCAGGACCCTGAGACAATAGATGAGAGAGATGGACGTTTAGGGGGGGGGGGGGGGGGGGGCTGGATGGTGTGGGGGTTGTGTGGTGGACGTCAAGAAAACAGGCGCGCGTGGAGAACGTACTCTCCGAGAGTCATCGTGGACTGAGCCTCAAAACCTTGCCC
>JADBJO010004169.1:72500-77500 GCA_016801955.1 Conus betulinus | reverse complement strand
CTAATTTCTTGACTTTCCCCTCAGCTGACGTAACATTTCAGGTCTTTGCATTCAACCGTGATCCTATCTTTGCGCCATCTGGTTACCCCTACATAGTTCCATTCTTTTGATTTTAATCTATGTGCTTTGAGCCAGCTTGGCTTTGTACCTTTATGGCCATATGAAAGAAAATGAGAAGAATCAAATTTCGGACACACTAAAGACCCTGAAAAGAATCTAACTGCGCCAGTCTATAAATACTCGACTCCTTGAGCAAAACCTCCGCGCATTAATATTTTGCGTGCAGCCTGTGCAGAAGCTTGGTCGCTCCCTACCGAACAGTACAAATTACGGCCCTTGGCCAAAGCCGCTGACAGCGCCCCGTAATCCAAACGAGGCTCGAAACTAGCTAACTGCTTAAACAACATGGCGGCAGTTGTGGCAGGGCGTTTCTCTTCCATGGCGATTTGTTCTTCAACTCCGTGGTTTACATTATGTCGATGGGCACCAAATGAATTGTTGGAAAGATGCAGGATTGTAGACCACTTAGCTTTCAAGTTCAAACTTAGTTTACAAGTCGTTGTATTCATAGACACACACACACAGACACAGGACCCATTTTAGTACAGTATATCGTTTGTAACCCAGTCGACCGTAAAGGGCCATAATATTATCAGGAGTTATCAAAGGGTAGATAATATGCATTGTGTCCATACGATTATGTCCTTTGCATTTTAATGCAAGCTTGAAATCAAGCCCGTTTTATTTCCTTCTTCTTCTTCTCCCACCTAAACTTCTGTTCATTTATTTTCTCTGTCGCTTAATTTTCCTTTGTTACATTAATGAGGTGCTGTTGCCAAATTTGTAAGCCGTCATCACATTCAATATCGCGTCGAGGTCGTCTCTTCGTTAAAAATGATCGTCGACGGCATAGCACAAAATCGCAAGCGTCGCCATATTTGTTTGGCTGCCAAACAGTGAAGAGTTCGGCAGTCAAGGGAAAGCACTCTGAGCCGTACAGATGGTGGAGTTTGACGTTCCCCACAGCTACTGTGTCCAGGGACAAGTTGTTCGTCCGCAGTAGTCTTGGATGTCTGGGCTTTTAAAAGTTCATGGTGGGCTTAATCGGCGGTGTTGTAGTTCTTTTCCATTTTTTTCTTTCTTTCTTTCTGCATATGTAGGCTGATACTCCTGCGGACCCTCCCTGTATAGACAGGCAGTGGCGTTTTGTGTGTATTACCCGTTCTTTTTTTTTATTCCGCCATTAAGGCAGCCATACTCCATCTTCGAGGAAGGTGCATGCTATGTGTAACGTGTCGTCCATACCAACGGCCAAACTGGCCTTCTCTTCCGAAAGTTGGTGATGGGATTTTACGTGTGTGTGCAAGATGTTGTGCGTGCGTTCACACACGGAAACCTCGGTTTATAGTCTCATTCGAAGGACTGTGTGGGGAATGGAGTCAGAACCAATGTTAACTCCGAGGGGAAGATCCCCCTGTACCGAAATTCGAACCCGCAACCCCAGGATCACGAGTCCGGCGCTCTACTAACTGAGCTATCCCGGTCCCCGGTGCTGTAGTTCGAAAGTGGTAGTCCTTGATGTTGTCTTCCTTCATGGTGGTTCCCGATGTTCCTCTCCTCTTCCTCTGGGGTAGGCTAGAACCAGTCGTGGAGTCCGGAGGACGTCAGAGCGTTGTCAAGCACCCTCATGGGCTGTCGTCCTGACAGTGGGATGCGGCTGTTGAAAGTCATCCAGGCGTTGCAGATGGGTTCGTCTGTAGTCTCTGACGGCGGTCATGGTGTCGGGGAGGGCGGTGCAGACGCTCAGGGCGTGGTGAAGCAAAGCCTCCATCCCACACTGGCAGGTTAGGTTCAGGTTGACGCATCTGCGATTTCTTGGCCGGATCCCTCGGAGGGTTTGCCGGATTCCTCTAGGAAGTCAGAGTCGTGAAGATGTCCTCTGCGTGGGGATGTGCATCCATCCTGCTTCTGTGCATCGGGCCTTTATTAGAGTGTCGTTCCTGATGTGGTAGGCGGTTGGTCTGTCGGGCTTTGTTGGTGACGTCAGCCAAAGACAGTCGTAGATGAACCGGGTTGCCTGTTTAGTGGCGATTGCTGTTTCAACATAATATTTCTTTGTTCTCTCTCTACAGTCATGTCGTTGTCCTTTTTTTCCCATTGCGAGCTAATGAACGAAAACAAAAATAATACCCAAAATGTTCATTAAGAGAGTAATATACTGATCAGGGAACTTGTTTAAAGACCTGTACGTTACGGGGGGGGGGGGGGGGGGGGGGGGGGGGGGGGGGGGGGACTTCTGACTTCTGGCTCGTTCCAGAACCACACCTTCCTTCTTCATGGGGGAGGGCGCTGTGGCTCGGTTTGACACTGACACACTTTCTTCTTCTCTTTCTTTCTTTTGATTTGTTCTTTTTTTTTTTTTTTTTTTTTTTTTTTTTTTTTTAGGGGGAGGTGGGGGGCAACTTTGAGAAGTCTGAAGGAGGGGACTGATTTCGGAACAAAGGGGGAGGGGGGTGTGATTGATCCCGGGGAGGATGATGATGGTAGTGGTGGCATGTGCGTTTCCTCACCCGCCAGCGAGTGATTTCGGGTAGGGGAGGGATTACGGAACGATGCTCCAGAGCTATGTCCACGTTCTCTGTCTGTCTGTCTGTCTGTCTGTCTGTCTGTCTGTCTGTCTCTGTCTGTCTGTCAGTCGCTGTCTGTCTGTCAGTCTGTCCTGTCTGTCTGTCTCAGTCTATCTCTCTCTCTCTGTCTGTCTCTCTGACTCTCTCTCTCTCTCCTCTCTTCTGTCTGTCTGTCTGTCTGTCTGTCTCATTTCCGTACCTTCTCAATAGAAGTATTCACACAGCTGCCCCTTGCGGTCCGCCCACACACAGCCACAGTCAGGCTCATTGTGTTGCTGCAGGGCGATTTCCAGCAGTCCTCGGAGCTTCCAACGTCAGACTGAAAGTAATTGCTGGGCATTCATTTTTGTTCAGCGCCCGTTTCAGACACCTGCTCATAGCACTTTACAAAATGACGTAAGACTTGCATGCAGTCACTGAATGACCCATACTTCTCATGCACAATAGCATATGCACAACACACAAAGAGGCGTAACCCTACACGTATATCCTAAACATGCAATCATGCAAGCATTATAATTTTGTGGTTCTATGTACAGTGGCATTACGTATAATGCAATCCTGACCGTGCCACTAACATACTCACCATTAATTCGTGCAAGCATTTTATGCACTGATATGTACATGTATATGTACGAACAGTCTTAACCCCACACGTACGTGCTCTTTCTATAACCATGCAAGCATTATATATACAACCATGTACAGTGGCGTACACCTATACGAACAGCCCTAACCCTGCACACACACACACACACACACACACACACACACACACACACACACACACACACACACACACACATACTCAACATGTAATCATGCAAGCGTTACATACAGTACGATGTTTCAGTAGCACACACATAATACGCAATGCTAACTCTATACATACATATTCAATAGACATACAAGCCAAGCATCAAATGCACTATTAATATACACTGGCACGTACATAATACACATACACACTCTCAACATATAACAAGCAAACATTACAATATACGACTTACTACTGAAGAGGTGTGTGTGTGTTTTTTAAGCCCGTTGTCAAAACAAGGGAGAGAATCCGAGTGTGAGACAGGCACTTTGCTCCACGTCGCTTGGGGCTTGACGAGAACATGTGTACAGGGGAAGTAATTCTGACCGACAGAGAGGGGTCCAGAACCAGAGTTGGGAGCAGGGGAGAGAGGGTGAACACATCGTAGTCAATCCTGTCTGAGAATAGCAGCCGGCACAGACACGGTAGAAGTGGGGGTTACATGTCCGAATTTGGAGGAGATTTCCGATTCAGGACCTGAAGCACGGCGTCATTTTTGAATTCTCTGAAGTCTGTTGAGAAAGCGAACGGGATCGCCGGCGAGAAGACGGTGACAATCATCTAGACAAAACCAGGGCAAAGGTACAAACCAAATTCTGGGTTGCATCCGTGACGATCAGAGATAGTGACGAACAGAACGAGTCTTGCGTAGCTGAAGACAGGCAGATGTACACATGTTACGGAGCCCGCGGTCATGGTAGCTTTCAAGACTTGGCGGGCTGAGCAATGCTGTTTCGAGTAGCATCGGCCGCGCCTGTCAGCTAGCTGATCTGCGGGCGGATAGTTGGAAGACTGGAACGGTGTTCGATTCGGGTTATCTTCCCCTGACAATGTCGTTCGCAATTGTCCTATCAAAATCGTTTTCTTGGATCAGGGATAGATGACCCATGCGAGGATTATTCCCCTTCCGAAATGGCGAGTGATTTCGCTGATCTGTTACGTAAAAAGTCAGTCACACAAGAGTATGAATTAGTGCACAGAAAGGAAAAGACTGAATTGCAGATGCAAAGCAGATGCACGTGCGACTATCTGAAATCGGCTGAGTGTAGAAAAACGTGGAAAAAAAAGCGTTCTGTCATGTGTGAGCCTTTGTGAAACGACGTACGAGTAGACTTCTCCCGTACAGCGACGATCGATGACGGTATACTGTCCGCTTGGTTGAACACTCAGGTTATCTGTGTTGGTATTAAAGCATTGTTGTCTTCCTGCTTAACGTCTGACCGCTGCCAACGTTTTCTTCTGCACCGATCTTGCCACGACTTCAAGTTTTTCGTTTGAACGGTGGCATGCACGCACACAGAGTGCGCGCACATGAAAGAAAGTTGAAAAATCCGGGGATGCGAATGACCGCACAGTGTGTCGGGCAGGTGGCTGGCTACGTCTTCGGAGTGTGGTGTGTGTCAACACGGTCAATGTCTCCTACTGTTTACGGGCCGCCTCAGAAGCGTGCTGAAAAGAAGTGGCTTTGATTGATTTAGAGCGAGGCCAAGACTCCGGACTGAAGAGGAGAATGAGATAGAGACACATGTTGTGGATGGCTTCAGACTCTGGTGGTG
>JADBJO010004169.1:67500-70000 GCA_016801955.1 Conus betulinus | reverse complement strand
TTTCTCTCTCTCTTTCTCTCTCTCTCACATCTCTCTCTCTCTCTCTCTCTCTCTCTCTCTCTCACACACACACACACACACACACACACACACACACACACACACACACCTGGATTCAAACTAGCAGCCTTCCGAACACACCAACTGAGCTATTCAAGCAGAGGTTTGTGAACCCCAGCAACATTACTCTCAGTGATCATGGGGTTCAAACCCGCCACCTCCCGACACACACAACCCGTGACAGTATCCACGCACCATGACGACTGACAGAGTCTGCAGCGGCCATTCAACAGAAGCCGGGACCGGAACTTTCCACAAATAAATATAATACGTGTAATGGGAGAATCGAACTGGGCGACCTCCAGGACCACACTGTGCACCACTGCACCACAGACGGCTGGGTCTGTGGTATGCAGTCGGCAGACTTAGGAACCAACTGCTTCCCTTTTTTTTTTTCTTGAAATCGTGCAGTTTATGCAAGAAATTCAAACTGAACGAATGAAAATTTTTGAGAGAAAAATGCACTCACATGCACTCTTCTGATCAGAAAACAAACCTAGACGCTCTTCAGTCCCCCCCCCCCCCCCCCAACACCCCCCCTCCCCCTCTGCCCCTCCTCCCTCCTCTCTCGCTCCCCTCCCTCATCCCCCCCCCCCCCCACCCTTCCTTTTCCGGCCGTTCCAGACACTGAGAGCATGTCCGCGTTTACTTTCCACTCAGACTTAAAAACCCTCGGCATTCCGCCAGCTGTTCCGAAGCCCACTGCTGCTGCGACGCCGCCCGCGTTGTTTCAACATGAGACGGGAGAGAAGAACGGGCAGCCCCAAACGGTCAGAACTCACCTCCCCCCCCCCCCCCCCACCCCCTACGCCACCCCCACCCCACACCCGCTCCCACCTGCCTCTCTCCCCCTCCTCTTCCAAAGAAAAAAAAAAAAAAAAAAAAAAAAGGAACGCCCGTCACAGACGCCGTCACAGACTGGCAGTTCCCCCCCCCCCCCCCCCCCCCCCCCCCCCCCCCCCCCCCCCCCCCCCCCCCCCCCCCCCTGCGACCGTTTGCGTTTCAGCTCTTGGCGGCCATTGTGCCGGTGTGAGTCAAACCAGTCGTGGTGGAGTATACAGAGAGCAGGTCACACCTCGGACGATATTTATCCAGGTAACCAACCCCTCCGCGCGCGCCCGGACCCCTCTTTTATTGATCGACTCTCGCGACAACCCCACCCCCCCCCCCCCCCCCCCCCCCCGTGAAAAAAAACGGCCAGCAGTACTAGCGCTGGTAGAAAGTTATATAGCAGTAGAGTAAACGGAAGGTGGCGAGCCATAGCCAAAGGTGGCCGAATCGTTTGTGTTTTGCCTTGTCAAGTTGTGGATAAAACGGCGGAGCTCGCCTTTAGCCAGCTCCTCCACCACCTTTTCACTCCCCCTTCCCCATCCCTCCACACACGTTTTCCATTCTTCCTGTCCCCCCACCCCCCCTCCCTCCTCTCCCTCCCCCCCCATTCCGCCCACCCTTGTCGTCCCGTCTTAAGCAACTGTACCTTTTTTTTTTTTTTTTAAAGACCCCCGGATTCTTACTCTTGTTTGCTAGCGGATTTCTCTGCAAATATTGTGTCTGGAAGACAGGGTAACCGCGGAACGGAAAAGCTGTGGTACATGTGTGTGTGTGTGTGTATGTATGTATGTCGCTTGGCAGATCGCCGCTTGTCCACTGGAGCGGTAGTAGTAGGTAGGCCTGACTGTGTGGGGGGGAGCTGAAGTAGTTCGCTAAACAGCAGACTGAAGGATCGGTGAAGTGGCCGGTGTGTGCGAAAATCGGCTTCTGGCGAGAAGTGTGAGCGCGAGATGGGGAGGGGACAAAGTGCCAGCTCAGGCCCGCGAGTGGCTGCTTGGGACGAGCGGAAGGCGCTCTGCACGAGAAGGGGCGGGGCGTAGACCTGTCACGTCGCTCGTCAAAGGGGCGGGGCTTGAGGGGGGGAGAAAGCCCGAGAAGGCAGGAGAAGGCGAGCGGGGAGGGAGGCGTCCCGGTCTGGCTCGTCTTGCTTGCCTTGAATGCCGTGCTGGGCCCCCCCTGGGGGAAAGAGGAGGACGAGGGTCGGCAGACGTGGGCTTCCTTGTGCGCGGAGAAGTCAGACTGCCCTCTCCACCACGGACGAGACCACCATCAGGCAAATCTCTATGGAGACGGAGAGACAGACACGCTAGACTCCGCCTCTGCGGCCACTGAGAGGCGTGCGCGCCGCCTGTCACGGTTGAGTAGAAGGGAGAGGAGAGGCCAGCCGAGTCACAGCGAGTCGGTTTTTGTCGTTGGAGCAGCGAAGTCTGCTCAAGTGTCTCAACGGCCGACTGTCAAACGCTATTTCCCAGGCACCATGTTTCAAGCACCGACCCACAGGTGGACTTGACAACATCGCCGGTAAATCGGACCCCGCCGCAACGGAAAGTACACCAATCGTACCCAAACGCTGGAGTCTTTTCACCGAACCTACATTTCAGTCAAAATC
>JADBJO010004169.1:42500-62500 GCA_016801955.1 Conus betulinus | reverse complement strand
GAAGGGAAGAAAGATAACCTCACAAAAAAGCTCTGTGTTGATGTTGAGCGCATGTGTGGACGATGAATCCATTCGACAACCGATGACATCCTTATTTTCAGTCTTCAGTGATACTACTTGAAGTGAAGCACGAAGAACTGATGATGAAAAAAAAATCCCCCCCCCCCCCCCCCCCCCCACACACGCACACAAAAACTTTTCTTCTTTTCTTTTCTTCTTCTTTTATGTTCTTTCAAAGAGCCCAATTGCCAAGGTCCCTGGATTACTGTGACTGATGCCCTGGATAGACTGGCAGGTCCCTAGGTTGCTGTGACTGATGCCTAGGTAGTCTGGCAGGTCCCTAGGTTAATGTGACTGATGCTGGAAAGTCTGGCAGGTCCCTAGGTTGCTGAGACTGATGCCTGGATAGTCTGGCAGATCCATAGGGTACTGAAATGATGCCTGGATAGTTTGGCAGGTCCATAGGGTACTGTGAAAGTTTGGCAGGTCCCTAGGTTACTGATGCCTGGATAGTGTGGCAGGTCCCTAGGTTACTGTGACTGATGCCTGGATAGTCTGGCAGGTCCCTAGGTACTACTGTGGCACTGATGCCTGGATAGGATGTGTGGCAGGTCCCTAGGTTACTGTGACTGATGCCTGGATAGTGTGGCAGGTCCCTGGGTTCCTGTGACTGATGTCCTGGATAGTGTGGCAGGTCCCTAGGTTCCTGTGACTGATGCCTGGATAGTGTGGCAGGTCCCTAGGGTTCCTGTGACTGATGCCTGGATAGTGTGGCAGGTCCCTAGGTTAATGTGACTGATGCCTGGATAGTGTGGCAGGTCCATAGGGTACTGTGACTGACGCCTGGATTGTCTGGAAGGTCCCTAGGTTACTGTGACTGATGCCTGGTACTGTGACTGATGCCTGGATAGTGGATGGCAGGTCCCTACGTTGCTGTGACTGATACCTGGATAGTCACGGGGTCCCTACGGTGGCCCTACCATCCTCAACCATGCGTAGCACGATAGACTCAGTGGCCCTGTATCCTAACCCAGTAGCTTTTCACGATAGAGGTGTTGTAACTAAAAAAGTCCTTTTTGAGATGAAAAAAAAAAAAAAAGGTCTGTCTGAGATTTGAAGGCACGTTATGACAGAGGAGTTTTCAAAGGAACAGACCGCTGAGCCCAGCGCTACTTCGAATAGTTATTGCTCCAGTTGAAAGATCCAGGACTGAGTGGTTCTTCGCGTGATTGGATCATTCGGTGACTTGCTCCAATTGAAAAAAAATTCGTATAACTGAAGATTAAAAAAAAAAAGTTTTTCCCTGTTAGGTCGGAGAAATGTACACAAACCGCATTTTGTTCGAGTGACACGCAGCGTGTTTTGAGAAAGCGACCTGAGCACATGAGAGAACAGGTCCGTGAGACGACAGGTTGTTTTAGTTGAAGGACTAAAGATGAGGATGCTGGTCGGCGCTTCGGGTAAAAGTTTGTTGCGAGCCTATTCGAGTAGGTAATAGAAATGTAGCATAATGCCAACCATTTGAACGGTGAAAACTAGGCGCGAGTTGAGGGGTCAGGATAGCGATGATGGCATTATTATCTAACCGACTGACTGGAAGAGTTTTAATGCGAGCCGGCGTTGGCTTTCTTTCTCATCCTCTCTTTGGTATATTCTCGCGCTGTCTCGTCACCGCAGTTCTTGACATACGGGGTGTGTGTGTGTGTGTGTGTGTGTGTGTGTGTGTGTGTGTGTGTGATTCTTTGATTGATAGTTTAGTTTTTGTTGTTATGATGAGACAAATTTGCTTGGGCATATTTCGGTTTGGATCAGCACCCCGCCCGTCACCCCCCCCCCCCCCCCCCCCCCCCCCACTATTCCCACGCCCGTCCAAATCGTAAAGCAGCAGTAGTGTTGGGGAAACAGGACAACTCGGTGGTACAAAGTGGAACACTGAATGAATGAGTAAGCAGATTAATGAATGCAGGGTGGATGAGGGGAAAAAAAAGATATAGAACGTTGACAAAAAGACATACCGTTGTCACTCAGAAAGAACATGAATGAATGAATGAATGAATGAATGAATGAGAGGCAGATTAATGAACACGGAACATTTTCGATGTCGTTAGCTTTAGATCTTTGGGGCTGAAAACAGTAATAAAAAAAACCCCCCAAAAATCCCAGACCAAACGTAAAAATAAATTTATTAAAAAAAAAAGTAGAAAACTTTGAAATCCAGCCAGAAGTATATCCCGACCATCCAGGTCAGTTCATGTTGTTTATAGTCCAGCCAACCCGGGCAAATGGGGGGGGTGGGGGGGGGGGGGGGGGGGGGGGGGGGGGGGGGGAGGGATCGGAAGCATATTTTTGGCTGATACCGATCATCCAGTGCAAGGGGCATTAACCGAATCACTGGGCAATTAACATACCTAGAACAAACGGGGGATCAGTCAATAGAATCAACATCTTGGGTCCTCCGAACGAACAAACGCACGCGGGGGCAACGGGTGCTGTCCGTGAGTGTGTGTGTGTGTCTCCGCGATCATAGCCGGAGAAGACGTGTTTAGCTTGATTAACGATTAATAAAGCAACGCACCTCCCCCTCACCCACCCCACTTCGGCCCTTTCCGCGCCCGTCGTCGGAACTAGAGCAACCTCCACACCATCCGGCCCGGCTTTATTAGTACTCGGCCCTGTCAACAGGGATAATCACAGGGGATTAGATACCCCTCTCTCACTCTCTCTCTCTCAGTCTCTCCCTCCCCCCCCCCTCTCTCTCTCTCTCTCTGTCTGTGCGTTGATCAGTCGCCCTATCTGTTATCCTCCTCCTCCTCCTCCGCCTCCAACCCCATCTTAATCTGACCACGATAACGGGGAGGGGCCCCCAGTGTATCTAAACGACATGAGTGTCACAACTACTGACGTGTGGGACCCCCCGTGACTGGAGATTTCCCTTCATGCAAGGCGCTTTCCGCCGGAAGAGTCCCCCCGATGCCACCACCACACCACCACACCACCACTCACCACTCACCACTACCACCCACCAATCCCGGCCAGTCCCACGAGTCCGCGAGCGATACAGAGCCTGTCTTTCAGATTTGTTCTGATTAGATTAGGGTGGTGGGGGGGGGGGGGGGGGGGACCTTTGCGGAGTGGGGCTGGCAGGATTCAGGTCTTCTCAGGTTCAGATTTCTTGGCGTCAAGGGGGGAGTCGGGGGGGGGGGGGGGGGGGGACAGGGGGACAGGTATGGAACCGGCGTACGAGGTCTGTTTGTGAGTGAGAGTTCAGAGCGAACGTTTTGGGGGTGATGTCCCCCCCCCCCCCCCCCTCACCCCCCCCCCCCCCCCCCCTCCCTTTTCCTGTTCCGTCAGTCTGGAAGTTTTGCATGAAAGCGCGGAAGTCCGGGCAGGCAGGTCACTCGAATCAAAAGGCTTGGACATCGGAGGTGAAAGGGAAGGGTGGGGTGACCTTTGACTTTTGAGGGGGGGGGGGGGGGGGGGGGGGGGGGGGGGGGAAGAAAAAAAAAACACAGACGAATGTGAGATTTTTTGGGGATTTTTGTGAACGTGGTCGTCGGTATTTGAGTGTTGCGGGAATGCGCAGCAGCATGTACAGGGGACATGACTGAAGAGAGAGAAACCAAGGGTGAAGAGGTCCCTGTAGAGTTACAGATAGATGGAGAGCGTTTCTTTTTGTTTTCCTTTTTTTTTTGAAAAATATTTTTTAATGAATGAATTAATTACAGACAACGGAAAGTTTGCATTTCATTCATTTGCTGTGTTCTTTCTGTATCTGTAGGATGTTTTTTTTGTTTTACCGTTATTTTTTGGGATAGTTATTATTATTATTATTATTGTTGTTGTTGTTGTTGTTGTTGTTATCTTTTTTTGTAATTGTTGTTTCTTGGAAAGGGTTTGGCTCCCTCCCTAAATCTTCATCATTGAAGAATTGACGTGATGATAGAGAAACCTATGGTCAGAATTTGCATTTTATTTTTAGTTGCTTCTTTCTGTATGTGTGGGGGGTGTTTATTTAATTACGTATTTCTCCAGGTTTTACCTTTTTCTTTCTTTTCTCACAAATGGTCACCGCCCTTGCTAAATCTTCAATCACCGAAGAGTTGCGGTGTGATGACAGGAAAATGTATTGTCCGATAGGTAAGCAGACAGGCAGACAGACAGACAGACAGACAGACAAAGAGATCACACCGTTATAAGACAGAAATGAGTAAGTTAGCAAACGATAAATAGCCCCGTGTGAAAAAAAAAATAAGCGAAAACCCCGGCTTCTGTGTCCGACTTGAAATGGCGTCCGCGATGGACGGACGGGGGGGGGGGGGGGGGGGGGGGGGGGGGGGAGGGGGGGGGTATTTTTATGATGAGCAACACGGAACGACTCCGATCCAATCAAATTCACTCGTACTTGTTGACTCGGTTCGCCATGGCGCGTGGCTCGTGAGAATCAACTGTAATGGCTCGTGAGCGGTGCGAGTGGGAGGTTGGAACGGGTTGGTCGCACGTGCGTGCATGCATGCAGGAGATACATCTTGAAGTAGCGTCTTGCCCTCTTTTTTTTTTTTCAGATTTGTTTATTTTGGTTTGTTTATTTATTCATGTTGTGAATTTATTGTTCTCGTCTTGTTCTGGATCATGGCTTGGTTGCTGTTGATGTTTATTTATAATATCGTTGTGCAAAACTCTGTGTGTGTGTGTGTGTGTGTGTGTGTGTGTGTGTGTGTGTGTGTGTGTGCGCGCGCGTGCGATATATGACATGTAATGTGTGTGTGTGTGTGTGTATTGTGTGTGTGTGTGTAAGCGAGCACGGGCACGCAACACAGGTGGGATATTTAATGATTTCTTTCTATTGTCAGGAGGGAAATGTGTTGTAGGTCAGTGTAGGTCATAGGAAGAAGGTATACGGACAGTTACGTTGTAAGAAACATTGAGATTTCTGCGAGTATTCTGATGGGGAAAAAAAAAAAACCAGTCAGCAGAAACTGCTTCCTTACTGTAAAATTTAGGGGACAGAAGAGCCCCCCCCCCCCCCCCCCCCCCTCCCCCCCCCCCATCCCCCCGCTCCACTCCCCACCGCCCTTCCTGTCTTGTTTCTAACTGTGTCTGTTGGTTTACTTATTGGCCGATTTGATTTTCTGGACTTTCTTTATTAATACTTTCATGTATATTTTGTATGGGTTTACTTTTTTTTTATTGTTTGTTTATTTATTTGCGTCTTCAAGCGTTCGTTTCTGTTGATACGTGGATCTGACCGCGGCAGGTCAGTCTGCCGGCCTTTTTAGTCACTGGTGGTCAAACGATGTTCGGACTGCGGTCATCCTTTGGTGTCTCTCACTCTCTGTGGCGAAGCGCTGTGTGTGTGTGTGTGTGTGTGTGTGTGTGTGTGTGTGTGTGTGTGTGTGTGTTTTAGCACTGCGCTTCCCTGTTCCCGTTTCCCTGTTTTAAACTGGTATTACTACGGATGATCCACAAAGCAGGCCACTTCTGGTGCCATGGTAAAAACGATGACACACGCCCATAACTTCAAACACAGCCCTGCTTTCGGCACCAGCAGTTTGCGTAGCTACACATGCAGACAAATGGGCACGCAGAAAACAACAAAACAAAACAAAACAAAAAAAACAAAAAAAAAACACACAAACCGTGTGAACTTCTGAAAACAAATTGGCTCTGTGTGTCATGTTTTTCCATTATTTATTTATTTATTTATTTTCAAATTTTACTTAGTCTTCCCCGCTTCTTTTCTTTTTCTTTTCTTGTCTTCTTCTTTTTTTTTTTTTTTTTTTTTTTTTTTTTTTTTTATAGAAAAAAAGAAAAAAAAATCATCGTGCATCTTCATTGTTAAGTCCATTTGAAGTTTCCGTGGTTTTTTTTTTTTTTTTTTTTAATTTGAATCAGTTCGTATCATTTTAACTTGAAACAAATCGCAGTGAAGCAATATGAGAATGATGATGATGATAATGATGATCGTTTGCTTTGAAGACTAAAACGTGTTGTGCCTAAAAAAAACTAAAAAAAAAAAAAAAAAAACTGATTTCGTTGTTTAAGTTATGAGAGTGTGCAACGTATCCAACAGCCACAGAGAGAGAGACAGAGAGAGAGAGAGAGACAGAGAGAGAGAGAGAGAGAGAGAGAGAGAGAGAGAGAGAGAGAGAGAGAGAGAGAGAGAGAGAGAGAGAGAGAGAGATTGGGGAGAGAGGACCATTGATAGTCGGAGCAGCAGAATGGTGGTAGTGTACAATGGTTCTGTGTGAAAAAGAAACAAACGTGTGTAGGCATTTACGAAACAGAAAAGAGAGAGAGAGAGAGAGAGAGAGAGAGAGAGAGAGAGAGAGAGAGAGGCGGGGGGGGGGGGGAGGAGGAGAGAGGGGAGTGACGGACGGAGGGAGGGGGAGAGCAAGAGAGAGAGGGGGGGCAGGAAAAAGGGAGGGAGAGGGGTGAGTTTGGGGCGGGGATGGAGAGAAGGAAACGGAACAGAAACTGGGAATGTCTGTTAAACGTTATCGGCAAATATGAGTGAATTATGATATGCAGATAAGCATGAAAGAAACAACAATAATAACAAAAAGCGAAAAAACAAACAAAAAGCAAAAGCAAAACAAACAAACACACACATACAGTGAAACAAACGTCAAATTTAGAGAAAGGAAGAAAAAAAAAAAAACGAAGAAAGAAAGAAAGACGAACGAAGCGGTGTTACCAATCAGCTGGCGTAGAAGACCTTGAATAGTCGTCGCTTCAACAACCAAACTCGACAGCCACCGGCTCGTTCGCTCCCGCTGGGTGAGTAATTAACGTCTTCACTATCATAATAATCTCAGGTTTAAGTTGACAGAAAATCCTTTTCGGGGAGATGGTCTTTCGAGCATCCTAATACAGACTAGCTTGAGAGAGATTTTGTTGGTTCAGCCAATAAATAACGATGAAGAATTGAAGCGGGGGCAATAGATTATATCACGCGTAAGCTACGGATGAAAAGACTCTTCGTCGGCTTTCGCCCAAAGAAAAACGGTACGTTGTTAACCTACATAAAAAAAATACAGTTTCCATACCGATTTAAAAAAAAAAAAAAAAAAAGCATTTCAGGTTGTGTTGTCAGTTGAACAATGTTTTAGCAAACTGAAGTCCTTTCCGTGTTAACGTGCTCTCTGTAAAATAGCGGCCGCGGTGAAAATGCGGTCGTAATACCAGAAGCGGCCTCCGAATTGTAGAATTTGTCAGCTGAAAAAGATCGAAAACCATATTGCTATGTAACGGTCACAAACATGTCAACAGATTGTAGAAATCTTTGTTTGTTTGTTTTTGATACATGAAATAGTAGGATTTTTTATTGAAATTATTTGTCAGGCATAGTACATAGATCCGCCACAAATGTAATTTAAAAAAAAAAATCTTTGTTCTAACTGCGCCCTGTGTGTGTGTGTGTGTGTGTGTGTGTGTGTGTGTGTGAAAATGAAAAAAAAAAAAAATGCTTTGTGAACATATTGTTATGGACATGTAATAAGCAGGTTTGGCTTATACTTTTAGAGGATCTTCTCAAAAAAAAAAAAAAAGTCAGATGATATTTACCCGAAGTCATCAGGGAAAAAAATGGTATTGGTTGGTTGGAATGGATAAAATGTGCTGGCAAAATATGTCTTCTACCTGTAGATATTTCTGCCCTGAGTGACATCTTCACAGCATCGAAATGGAAGGATGCGTGCTTTTAGTGCCTCGATAGCGCAGTCGGTGGCGCGTCAGTCTCGTAATCACTGAAGGATGTGTGGCCAGTGTAGGGCTTTCATTGAAGCACAGTCCGAGATTGAAGTAGAGAGATGAGGACTTTCATTTAAATTAAAGGAGAACATGGAGAATTTCTTTTTTTCCTTTTTCCAAAAAAAACTGAATTTCATTATTATAGTCCAGCCGTTCACACTCATTTTTTTTTTTTTTAAATTTTTTTTATTTTTTCAGGACTGTCAATATGTAGAGAGAACAAAACAAAATAAAATGTAGCCAAACAATTTCAAAAACCAATCGGTGTCATTATTTATGTGGTCTTTATGAAGCGTAAATCCAGTATGTTTTGGAGAGAACCGGCTGAGAGTTTTGTATGAACGCCGTCGTTTTTGTTTGAACGCCATAGACACACGTAACGGCACTGGCCTGTTGACGTTATTGCCAGCTCATGTGTGGGTGGATTTTTTTTTTTTCTCTCTCTCTTGTTTTTTGGTTTTGCTTTCCGATTTTCACTTTCCCGCTCTTTTTCCAATTTCCCGTGCCCCCTCCCTCCCCCTCCCTCCCCGCTTCTCTGTCTCTCAGTCCCTGTCTGTCTGTCTGTCTTTCTGTCTGTCTGTCGCTCGCTCGCTCGCTCGCGCTCTCTGTTAGGTTTTCCATCTCTCAATCGGTGTGTGTGTGTGTGTGTGTGTGTGTGTGTGTGTGTGTGTGTGTGTGTGCGCGAGCGCATGCGCGCGTTTGTGAGTGTGCGTGAGCGCGCGTTCACACCAGGAGTAGGGTGGAAAAGCACGCATTATGGTTTGATATAATGACTGTTTGAAAGACATCCCTTCCTCCTTTTTCCCACACAACGTTACCCTACGCGCGCGCGCGCGCGCGCGCGCGCGCACACACACACACACACACACACACACACCACACACACACACACACACAAAACTCTTATCGGACGGAAAAAAAAAAAAAACGTCAAACATGGGAAAAACAAAAAAAACCCAGCAACACGAACGGGGAAAAACCAAGTGCACAGGTGAATTGACAGGAACAGACAAGGTAGGAAAAAGAAAAAGTGAGGATGGAGAAGAAACTACATATATATTATTTATATAGATGTTAATGTCATTGGTGTCCGTGTGTGTGTGTGTATTATGTAAGTTGCGGGTAGGGTGCAGATGGTAATGGGGGGGGGGGGAGGGGGGGGGATTGGGGCGGAAGGTAACGGGGAGGGGAAGTGGGCGGGGGGGGGGGGGGGGGGGGGGGGGAGAGGATGTTTCAACCTGGAAAGAGATCGATTGCTGGTAGCTACGGTGTAAGACGAAAAAAAAAGTAGTATTTGAAATGAATTCTATAAATGATGTCACAGACATAAAGAGGAAAGAAATGATAATAAATAAAACGACGAACAACAACAAAAAAAGTTATGAGTTAGATTACGTGAATGACGAAACAACCATAGAAAAAAAACAAAACAAAAAAAAAAACACACACACACAAACACACACACACACACACACCACACACACCACACAGAACACACACACACACAAAACAAAAAACCGCCAAAGGAAAAAGAGTAGAACTGCACAAACATAACACGAACGGCTTGTTTTTGTCAAGGTGCTTTGGAGCCAATGTTTAATCATAGTTGAACCAAAGTAGACAAGTGAGCAAATACACGGAGGAGCGCGAAACAACTACAGAAACGAACGAAGGAAGAAAAACGAAAAAAAACAAAAAATTAGCAAATGAGTTCCTCCCCCCCCCCCCCCCCCCCCTCCCCGAGTTGGATCCAAAGTAGTGGTAGATAATCAACAAAAGATACATAAGTTTAAAAAGAAGGAAAATCAAAAAAAGAAAAAAAAAGAAAACGAATTTTTTCGCTGTGTCGACTCAAACGAAAACATCCAACATTATGACACAAGACAAGAGAACAAAAAAGTATCGTCAGGTCATCCATGTAAACAGTTATGTCACAGGAAACACACACACACAACACACACACACACACACACACACACACACACACACACACACACACACACACAGTACACACACACACACACACACACACACACACTCCACACACACACCACACACACACCACACACACACACACTACACGTACACACACAATGCACACTTGAACCCCACTCCACTCCACCCACCTCCCCCCCTCTCTACTTCCCACCACCCACCTTCCCATGCCATCACCACCACCACCACCCGCCCCCCAGGGCCATGCATCCTCCCTCCCTCCCTCCCTCCCTCCCTGGGCAAGTGTCGAGGGAGTTTCTTCCTTTGTGCAACAACAGTCAGTACGAGCGACACTAAGCACTCCATCAATACCTGTTGAGCCAGTTTGGGAGAGTTGATTCGAATTGATCGCAGCCAGAAAGCGCCAGTGTTTGTGTGAGAGAAAAAGTCCCCCCCCCCCCCCCCCCCCCCCCCCCGATCCTTTTCCATGTACTAGTCAAAAGAGACAGGTGCTGTTTATAGTGTGTAGTGGGGGGTGGAAGGGGGGGGGGGGGGAGGAGGGGAGGGAGGGAGGCTGGATGGTGGTACCGTAATTAACAGATTCCCTCTTTGACGCCTTCGACCCCTTTCAAAAGGACAACGTTTATTTTGGTTGAGAAGCAGACGAGATGGATTTTGAAACGGAGAGCGTTGAAGTCTAAACATCGTCATCGCTTTTTTTTTGGTTGTTGGTTGTTTGTTTCTTTTTAAGATTTAAATCTCTTGTTCTCTGTGCGTGCGTGTGTGTGTGTGTGTGTGTGTGTGTGTGTGTAACTTTGTTTGATACGTTCGCCGCTGAAGGTGATATTCGCCGAATTTCTGTCAACTTGCTTCCGATTGGTTTCTGGTAAATTCCGTGATTCACAGAGGTGTGAGATGAGGACTACGCTTGTGTGTGTGTGTGTGTGTGTGTGTGTGTGTGTGTTGTGTGTGTGTGTGTGTGTGAGAGAGAGAGAGAGAGAGAGAGAGAGAGAGAGAGAGAGAGAGAGAGAGAGAGAGAGAGAGCAGTGTTACGTGCAAGTAGTGCTGTTTTTCTTTTACTACTACTACTACTACTACTACTACCTCTCTCTCTCTCTCTCTCTCTCTCTCTCTCTCTCTCTCTCTCTCTCTCTCTCGTCTCTCCCTCTCTCTCTCTCTGCCCTTTCCCCAGGGAATCCTTCCGCAAGAACTGTCAGAAATCTGTCGACATTGAAGCATTTACACAAGAGAGAAATGCAGTGCTCTTTATTGGGTTGGTCAATTTCGTTTCTAGACAAAAGACTGAAAATATTGGGCATGATAGATCGAGTGAACGATTTTTTTCAAACAAACAAAAAAAAATATTCACAGTTGTGCATCAATAGGAAAAAAAAAAGGAGAAATAAATGAATAAAAAAAAAAAAAAGTGTGGAAAATCCTGCATCTAAAGTGTATTCACCACTACGATGTTCTTGTCAAAAAGAAAGATGAAATAAATCCTAAAGAAATCAAACGAGCCACAGGTGGAGGGTCAAAGATGGGTAAGTAGTGGTAAAGCAGCAGAGGGGGTTGGAGAATGGGGGAAAAGGAGAACACACATGTTGTTGTTGTTGTTGTTGTCGTTGTTTTTAGATTGCATAAGGTCTTTCTATGGAGGTAGGAGTCTTTTGTTTTCGGGTCCATGAAACGGAAAGGGGGGGGGGGGGGGGGGGGGGGGGGGGGGGGGGGGGGGGGGATGAGGAAAGGAGCAGGGGAGGAAGGGGGGAAGGAACAGGGGGGGGGGGGGGGGGGAGGAGAAGAGAGTAATAATATCAAATACTAGGGGGCTTTTGATATTGATGGTGCGTGGGGATGAAATAAAAGCGATACAGAATGATAGAAAATAGTAGTAAAAAAAAGTTCTGACCTGTATGCAGACATCTTGGACGTTGTTTGCTTAGAAGAGCTAGTGAATTTCAAATAGCAAAAAGAAAAGAAAGTGTATCAGTGGCTGGCTTGTCTATGCCCCCCCCCCCCCCCCCCCCCCCCCCCCCCCCCCCCCCCCCCCCCCCCCCCTTTTTTTTTTTTTTTTCCCTTTATTGGTTCCTTCCTTCGTAGTTCTGTCTGTTTTTGTTTGTTTTTTTTCCCCCTTAAATTTTCCCTGTCTTATTCGTACTTTTTTCCTGTCATTCCCTTCCTGTTTAAATCATATTATTTTCTCCCGTCTCTTCCTGTCTTAATCACACTCATTTTCTCCCGTCTCTTCCTGTCTTAAATCATACTGTTTTTCGTCTCTTCTGTCCTAAATCATACTATTTTCTCCCGTCTCTTCCTGTCTTAATCACACTTATTTTCTCCCGTCTCTTCCTGTCTTAATCACACTTATTTTCTCCCGTCTCTTCCTGTCTAAATCATACTATTTTCTCCCGTCTCTTCCTGTCTAAATCATACTATTTACTCCCGTCTCTTCCTGTCTTAATCATACTGTTTTTTCGTCTCTCTCCTGTCTAATTCATACTTCATTTTGTCTCTTCTATCCTAAATCATACTATTTTCTCCCGTCTCTTCCCGTGTTAAATCGTACTATTTTCTCCCGTCTCTTCCTGTCTTAAATCATACTTTTTTTTGTGTCTTCCTGTCTTAATCATACTATTTTTCTCCCGTCTCCCTGTCTAATTCATACTTTATTTCGTCTCTTTCTGTCTTAAATCATACTATTTTCTCCGTCTCTTCCTGTCTGTAAATCATACTATTTTCTCCCGTCTCTTCTGTCTGAAATCTTACTTTATTTTGTCTCTTCCTGTCTTTAAATCATACTATTTTTCCCGTCTCTCCCTGTCTAATTCATAGTTTATTTTTTGGTTTCTTCCAGTCTTAAATCATACGATTTTCTCCCGTCTCTTCCTGTCTTAAATCATACTGTTTTTTGTTGTTTCCTTCTAAAGCATACTTTTCTTCATGTCTTCCTGTCTTAAATCATACTCGTTTTTTTTTTTGTCTCTTCCTGTCCATAAATCATACTATTTTCTCCCGTCTCTTCCTCTCTTAAATCATACTATTATTCTCCCGTCTCTTCCTGTCTTAAATCATACTATTATTCCCCGTCTCTTCCGGTCTTAAATCATACTGTTATTCTCCCATCTCTTGCTGTCTTAAATCATACTATTATTCTCGTCTCTTCCTGTCTTAAATCATACTATTTTTCTCCCGTCTCTTCCTGTCTTAAATCATACTATTATTCTCCCGTCTCTTCCTGTCTAATTCATACTTATTTTTCGTCTCTTCCTGTCTTAAATCATACTATTACTCTCCCGTCTCTTCCTGTCTTAAAATCATACTATTACTTCCCGTCTCTTCCTGTCGTAAATCATACTATTTTACTCTCCCGTCTCTTCCCTGTCTTAAATCATACTATTACTCTCCCGTCTCTTCCTGTCTTAAATCATACTATTACTTTTCCCGTGTCTTCCTGTCGTAAATCATACTATTACTCTCCCGTCTCTTCCTGTCTTAAATCATACTATTACTTCCCGTGTCTTCCTGTCGTAAATCATACTATTACTCTCCGTCGTCTTCTCTTCCTGTCTTAAATCATACTATTACTCTCCCGTCTCTTTCCTGTCGTAAATCATACTATTACTTTCCCGTCTCTTCCTGTCTTAAATCATACTATTACTCTCCCGTCTCTTCCTGTCTTAAATCATACTATTACTTTCCCGTGTCTTCCTGTCGTAAATCATACTATTACTCTCCCGTCTCTTCCTGTCTTAAATCATACTATTACTTTCCCCGTCTCTTCCTGTCGTAAATCATACTATTACTTTCCCGTGTCTTCCTGTCGTAAATCATACTATTTTTCTCCCGTCTCTTCCTGTCTTAAATCATACTATTACTCTCCCGTCTCTTCCTGTCTTAAATCATACTATTATTCTCCCGTCTCTTCCTGTCTTACATCATACTATTATTCTCCCTGATAAATAATAAGCAATGGTCGCAGTTACATTCGGTGAAGGACCGGGGTAGGATCTGACGGCTTCCTTTGCTAGTCTTCTTTTATGTCACCACCGGCTTTTCGTTTGTTTTTGTTTGTTTGTCTGGTTTTTTTTTTTTTTGTTTTTTGTTTTAACTTTTCAGGGTCGAGTTTTCACCCTGTGTGTGTTTGATAGATTCGTCTCGTGATCCGTGACTAATAATCTGCGAATTTGAAAACGAACAAACAAACAAAGCTGTGGAAGGACGTGACGTGAGCAAAAGACGAACGCATGACATTTTTTAGACGGATTCTAATCAAAGGCAGATTTTTTTTTTTCTTTTTTCTTTCTTTCTTTTGTTTGTATATTATTATTATTTATTTATTTGCGACTTTCCTTGAAATTGCGAGATAGGCAATTTGAAAAAAGAAAAAAAAAAAATGCGAGATAGGCATTTTTTTTTTTTCTTTTTTTCGAAAATTTTAGATTTCTTGGAAAATGACGCATGAACTGTAATGAAATGAAGTAAGGAACAAACAGGTGTATGAGATGCGGTGAGGTGTAAAAATAGATGATTAACTACGTAAATCTGAAAAGAAAGAAAGAAAAAAAAGCTTATGAAATGTGTTGATGAATATATATATATGTGTTGATGAAAACGAAGTTAAAAGGATTGGGTTACGGATCCGGATTTCGAGCCAGAATCCGTGGAGCAAAGGGGCTGTCCCGACTATGACCGAGGTCCGCGCTCCCCGGCGTGCCTGTCCAGTTTGATCTCTGTCCTTTATCAGTTTGCTGAGAACTGAACAAACTCTGGGGTGATCTGGAGCACGTGTGTTGTGTACTGGACACTGGTAGTGCAGGAGCCGTGTTTTCTTTTCTTTCTTTCTTCTTTTCTTTCAATCTTTTAATCGCTGCCTTGTCCAGTGGCCAGAATGAATTCCTGTGTTGTAATATTTCATGTCGGTGTGTGTGTGTGTGTGTGTGTGTGTGTGTGTGTGTGTGTGTGTGTGTGTGTGTTTGTACACGAGTTTGGATCGTATTTCACGGATTTTCCCACCGATGAATTCCGAGAGCTGTTTTCTAGCAATCGCAAGGAACCTAGCAGAGTTCGGAGAATCAGTCGCGTAGGCCGACTTAATAACACACAAGAGATAAGACGACGACGACGACAACAAGCAACAGCAACAGCAGCAACAACAACAAAAAAGATAATGTTATTTTAATCTAGTTATAGTTTCGGCTTCTTTGGACACAGTGAAGATGGCTGTTGTCTTTATCGATCAGAAATTAAAACAAAGATTTTTTTTTCCCAATTGTAATAAATCTGTACCCCCCCCCCCCCCCCCCCCCACACACCCACACACACACACACACACCATGTACAAAAATAGAAGAACGTCCTGTCATTGGTGGGACCAGCTGTCGGAATGATTAATTACGTACCTGTTTAAAGGTTCTCGAGAAGGGAAGAAGAGTTCGCTACTCTTCTTGTTCTTTGGTGCTGTTTACTGTGCGATGATGTCCTTTCCCTTGTTTTTTGTGTGTGTTTGTTTGTTTGTGATTCTGAACCCCGCCCGGTAGTCTTCCAGCCGAAACGAGAATTAAACTCAGTGTGTGTGTGTGTGTGTGTGTGTGTGTGTGTGTGTGTGACTTGTCCACAAGAAACGATCAAACTTGGAATCTGTAATCGTGATTTTTTGACAGCGTACGGTGCTGACTGCGTGTAACTCGTACACATTAGAAAGGAAACAATAGGGTCGGGGTATAGTAGGGTTAGCGGTGGTGATTTGACTTGTGACTGTAAAACAAAAAAAAACAAAAACGAAAAAAAAAAAAAAAAAACAACAAACAAAAAAAAAAACATCGGTTCACCCGTTCAGGGAGAAACATTCGTAGTTCACCAGTGTCGGGCTACACATATGGCAACGCTTCTCTTATTCGATTTTTATTTTATTTTATTTTATTTTATTTTGTTTTATTTTTATTTTATTTTATTTTATCTCGTTTAATTTCATGTCATGTTATTTCTTTTTTTTCTTTTTTTTTTTTTTAATCATGTATGTGTTTACTTACGTATCTGTTTCTTTTGTCAGACTAAGGTAACGTTTTTGTGAGTCGAGTTTTATGATTCATTTTTTCATTCATTCATTCATTCATTCATTCATTCATTCATTCATTTCATTATTTTGTAAAAGGAAATATGTTTTCTGTTTTCATCTGCCTAGCCCACGTTGGTGATAGATCAGTCTTTTGATTGGCAATTTTTTTTTTTTCGGAATGTTTGTTTTGTTTGTTTGTTTCTTTGTCTTGGCTTTTTTTCCCCCTGGGGGTGGTGGGGGTGGGGGTTGGGTGTGGGGGGATGGGGTACAAATTTTGGAATCAGACATGCTTGGAACTTTGATGTCGCTTTCACAGTCGGGTGGCCATAAATAACATCACTTAACCGCTTGTAATGATGATTATCTGCTATCAGTAAAGTGTGCGGCGGGCGAGAGTTGCTCTGTTCATGAAAAAACAAAACGCGCGCGCACACGCATTCACACGTACACATGCACGCACACACGCACATGCACACACACACACACACACACACACACACTCCCGCACTCCCCCGCCCCCCCCCCCCCCCCCACACACACACACGCACGCACGCACACGCGCGCGCACTCACACACCAAAGAGCGCACTCGCATCTACTCCTCAATTCACGCACATGCACTCTCTTTGACTCTGTCTCGCTGGCAGGCTGGCTGGTTGGTTGGCGTTTGTCTGTCTGTCTGTCTTGTCTCTCTCTCTGGCATATTTTTGTGTCTCGCAGTGTGCGTGTGCGCGCTCACGCCCGCGCGTGTGTGTGTGTGTGTGTTGTGTGTTGTGTGTCTCTCTCTCTCTCCTCTCTCTCTCTCTCTCTCTCTCACTACACACACCACACACACACACGCACGCACATACCCACGCACACACGCACGCACACACACAGACACACACACTCACACACACACACACACACACACACACACACACACATTCACACACACACACACACATTCACACACACACACACACACACCACATTCACACACACACACACACACAACTTACAGACTTACAAAGAACCTCAAACAATCGAAAAGCAACACCAGATTGGTTTTGAAGCCCAAGACCCCTATCCCCCCTACCCCCCACCCCACCCTTCCACTCCACCCCCCACCCCCCACTCCCACCTCACCCCACCCCCACCCCCCCAAACCCCCCACCAAGCGCTAAAATCCCTACCAGTGCGACACTGGACACTGGAACTGAGGGAGGTAACCCGCATCAGCAAAAGCGACAACAACACTCCACACCCAGTGTATGACACCCCACGGCCGTTGACACCACGTTGTAAAACTTCCCTGATATGACATGCAGGTCGTTTTTTTTCCTCTTTCTTCGTTTAACACCCCCCCCCACCACCACCACCCACCCCCCTACTCCCCACCGACCCTCCCTCCCTCCCTCCTTCCCTCCTGCTTCCCCCATTTCTACCCCCCCCCCCCCCCCCACCTCTCAAACATTAAAAAAAAAATCTCCCTCCGCTCCATATACGCCTCCCTCCCCTCCACACACCCCCCCCCCCCCCCCCCCCCGCCCCTCCCTCGTCCCCTTCTGGATCTAGCCCTGCCCTGCTTCCCACGTCCCCCCTCCCCCTCCCCCTCCCCCCGTTTGTTCCCCCCCCCCCCCCCGACCCGACCCCCCTTTCCTACTCTTCCCCCAAATCTAAGCCCACATATACAGAAACGAACGTTCACAGCAGATCACCGATTTTCACACCATCTGCGTCGGTGAAACGCTACTTTTTTTTTTTTTCTTCTCTGCCTCCTCCCCCCCCCCCCCCCCCCCCCCCCCCCCCCCCCCTACGTTGCCTCACCTTCCTCTCCGCTGTCAACCCTTCTTACTCGATCATATCCACCCCTCCACCCCTATCCCACTCTCCATCTCTCTCCCTCTTTTTTTTGTTCTCTGTGTCTGTGTCTCTGTCTGTGTCTGTGTCTGTGTCTGTCTGTCTGTCTGTCTGTCGTGTCTGTCTCTCTCTCTCTCTCTCTCTCTCTCTCTCTCTCCTCTCTCTCCTCTCTCCCCCCCCCCCTCTTTCTCTCTCTCTCTCTCTCTCTCTCTCTCTCTCTCTCTCTCTCTCCCTCTCTCTCGCTCTCCTTCCATATGCGCGGACCGCTTCAGAAATGAAATACAGCTTTTTTTTTTTTTGAGGTGTCGGCTTCGTGGTGAGCGCTACCGTGTCACACTGGCCGACATGGACAGACAGGCAGGAGACAGATGTGCAGAGGCTGATTGACGCGCTGCTTGAACGTGCATCAGTCCACAGAGAGAGAGAGAGAGAGAGAGAGAGAGAGAGAGAGAGAGAGAGAGAGAGAGGGGGGGGGGGGGGGAGAGGTGAGGGTGCGGGAAAAAAAAAGCTCTGGTGTTCATTATTATTGTTCTTTTTACCAGTTGACTGCGTATCTTCCAAGCAATGGAAACTGGAATGATTTACTCGTACCTTTTTTTTTTTTTTTTTTTTTTTGCACTGTCCAGTACATGTAATTGTGTTAAGTGAAACAACATTAATAGTACATGAAAAGAAATGATGCAAGCTAACTAGATCGACAGATAAAGTGTTCGTTAAAGATTTTTGAACAATGTAAAAAAAAAAAAAAAAAGAAAAACGATTACATCATAGCTCTTTTTTTTTTTTTTTTTTTTTTTTGGGGGGGGGTGGTGGTGGTGGTTTTCTCTCTTTCTTCCTCTCTCTCTCTCTCTCTCTCTCTCTCTCTCTGTGTGTGAGTGTGTGTGTGTGTGTGTGTGTGTGTGTGTGTGTGTGTGTGTGTTGTGTGTGTGTGTAATTCATCAAAGATTCAGACGCAGAATGACTTTAGGAAGGCTGGATAAATCAACTGCGCTACGGCAAGTTAATACAAATACATTTTCGGTGTTTGGTCTCGGAATCGGACTTCGAAAGAAGCTGAGGTTGAATCCAGTGACGCTCTTGGTCAGCTCCACGTGAGAAGTTGGACTGAACAACAGAAAATTTGCGCGCGCAGTATCTCTGACGTAATTAACGGCAGAATCACTGGGGGTTAACAGCAACTTTGCTGGCTATCTGGTTCACAATGCTTTTTGTTGAAAAGAAGAGAGAGAGAGAGAGAGAGAGAGAGGAGAGAGAGAGAGAGAGAGAGAGAGAGAGAGAAGATGTATGTCTCTACAGTCTTAACTATACGTTCTCCTCTCTGTCCGTCTGTCTGTGTGTCTGTCCGTCTGTCGATCTGTCTGTCTGTCTGTCTGTGTCTGTCTGTGTCTGTATCTCTCTCGTTTCTCCTCTCTCTCTCTCTCTCTGTCTCTCTCTCTCTCTCTCTCTCTCTCTCTCTCTCTCTCTTCTCTCTCCTCTTCAGTTCTGGATTGTTCTTTTTTCACCCTCTGTGATACAGGAAGAGACTTATTTCAATTTCCCTGGCTGGAGACATCCATAAAAGGGCCCTGTGTTATTATCGAGTGGGTTATAGTGAAACCGACACTCCATTCAGTCGGTTGTCTGACCCTCTGTATTTATCTGTTTATCAGTAAGTTTATTGTTTTTGGTTTGTATATTTAGTTACTACTTCATTACTTTATCTATTTGTTTATTTTCTGTCTGATTTATCAGTCAGTGTATTTCTTTCTTCTTTATTTATTTGTATATATTCATTGTGTTTATTTATTACTTCATTACTTATTTTTTCTTTATTCTCTGACCCCCTGTATTTATCTATTCGTTAATCTATTTTTATTCATTTATCTATGTACTACTTCATGAAGTTATTTAATTGTTCAATTTGTTCGTCGGTTTGTCCGTTAACTTGTTGGTCGATTCCTTTCATCACACATTTGCGTATCCACGGACCTCCATCGCCCTTTTATCTCGCCCCCCCCCCCCCTCCCCCCTCCCCCCCCCCCCCCCCCCCCCCCCACCCCCGGGTATCCGTCGACTGAATGATTTCTTTTGTCAGCTGAATCACTGTACATAATGTATTTTCTCCCCCCTTTTTTTTATTTTGTTTGTTCTTAGCGGAGGGAAGCTGTTAATTGTTGCTTCTTCCAATGGATTCGGCGTTTCTCCTATTTCAGGGGGCCCGATGACTGTTGGTTACGCCTGTGTGCTCAAGGGACCGTCGTCGGTCCCTGAAGGCCTCTAGGGTTACTGGCAGGCGGGCAACCTGTGTGTGCGTGGGAAAAAGGATACTGTGTATTAAAAGCTGGGTCCGATCAATGAGAGAGAGAGAGAGAGAGAGAGAGAGAGAGAGAGAGAGAAGGTTTGATTTTCAGTGTGTGCGTGTGTGTGTGTGCGTGCGTGTGTGT
>JADBJO010004169.1:30000-37500 GCA_016801955.1 Conus betulinus | reverse complement strand
GGGGGGGGGGGGGGGGGGAGAAGAGGGAAGGATTGCTGGTACGTTCGATACGTCGGGTCCACCTAAGAACAGTGAGAAGAATGTGTTTGGCATATATATTGATGCGAGAGGAGGCGGGCGATTTTTGCAGGAAAATTACTTGTTGTGTTTTGATCAGGATTCATAAAACCGGCAGTTTTCATAGTTATCATCACATTGTCTTCCGTAAAAAAAAAAAAAAAAAAAACAAAAAAAAAAAAAAAAAAAAAAAAACAGACAGAACAGACCCCCACCCCCCCCCCCCCCCCCCCCCCCCCCCCCCCCCCCCCCCCACCCATTGTCAGTGCCTTTAGTTGTTGATGGCGGCGTAGTGACTATGACACTATGGACAGTGGCTCTTGTCTGCGTTTCTTGTTCTGTCAAGGCCAGGCACTCCGTAAGCTTCCGCTTGCTGCCGCTGTATATCCGTACGTGTGACGCTTGCTCATATACAATCATTGGAAGTTTAAAAATTAAAAAAAAAAAAAAAAATAGCAAGGAAAAGAAAAAAATTTTCAATTGGACACAAGCTACGATTACCGTACTTAAATAGTGGTTTCTAAAATTAGAGATCCGAATGTGAATGTTTGGGAAACATTCTGGATTATTCACAGTGTGTGTATGAATTTCGGGACACGTGGATTGTGTAAGTGATAGTGTTGTCGCGTGTTACTTGCGAGGGCCTTCAGTAGGTAGGTGATATATGAATGACGTAGCGATAGTCTCTTGTCTGCCTGTCTGCCTGTCTGTCTGTCTGTCTCTCTCTCTCTGAGTCTCTCTCTCTCGAATACTTGCTTTGACTAAATCGGCACAATTCTCAAAAAAAAAAAAAAAAATTATGAAACTTCATTTTAATTCGTTTCATTCACTTTTTTTTTTCACTGATATACTTTTGTATTCATTTATATTTGTTTTATTTTTTGCATTTTTTGTGTGTGTGTGTGTGACATAATATAGATGCAATTCTCAGTTCACGTTCAGTTGGCATGTGAATTGTACTGATCATTTCTCTCTGTCTCTGTCTCTCTCTGTCTCTGTCTCTCTCTCTCCCCTCTCTCTCTCTCTCCCCCTCTTCCTCACCCCTCCTCTCTCTCCCTCTCTCTCTCTCTCTCTCTGCCCCCCCCCCTCTCTCTCTCTCTCTTTTCTTCTTTTTTTTTTTTTTTTTGAAATCCATTTTTCCCATCTGAATGGTGGCAGCGTGCTCATGCGTGGGTACGAAGGCTCACACATTGTGACCTTCCTCAATAGAGAGCGTCATCGGATAAAAGAAAAAAAAAAGAAAAAAAAAAAAAAAAAAAAAAAAAAAAGAGGGTGGGTGGGGCGCGCGACAGGGAAGGTGAGGGAGGGGCAGAGAGTTGAAATTCCAACCCAATGTAAACTGCAGACTCAAAGGAGAGCCGCTACCCCCCTCTCCCTCCCGTCCCCTTCCCCTCTCCCTCTCTCTCTCTCTCTCTCTCTCTCTCTCTCTCTCTCTCTCTCTCTCTCTCTCTCTCCTCCCGTCGGCCCCCAAGATGTCGCGTTGAGGGTGGTTGTGATTGTATTATTCATGTATTCCTATGTCATATGTCTCTCTCTCTCTCTCTCTCTCTCTCTCTCTCTCTCTCTCTCTCTCTACCCCCCCCCCCTCCTCCTTCCTCCGGCCCCCCCCAAGATGTCGTGTCGGGGTGTGGTGGTGGTTATTGTATTATTCAGATGTTTATATATGTGTGTGTGTATATATCTGTATACATATCTACACACACACACATGCACGCACGCATGCACACGCACGCACGCACACACACGCACACACACACACACACACACACACACACACGCGCGCGCACACACACACGCACACACACACACGCACACACACACACACACACACACACACACACACACACACAAAAGCGGTCTGTGTGTGGCGATGCCCATGCTTAAGCTTACTTATCTCAGTAGTTCGAAACATCGGAAAAGAGGAGGCGGGGGGAAACTGGAATTTCGTATCGTCCACAACAGCTCAAAATTAAAACAAACAAAAAAAACAAAAACAACAAAACAAACAAGCAAACAAAAAAAAAACATGAAGGCGCGACCGCGCTCTGGCATTTCTTGAGGAAGAAACGTGACGTTCTTCTGCCGAGTGTTGAGCTATAATTATCAACAGCTGCCAGCAACACCATCTTGCTGTGTCTCGCGCACAGCCAGTTCAAACGAGGAAAGAATTTTTCTCTGCCCGCCCCCCCCCCCCCCCCCCCCCCCCCCCTCCCCACCTCCCAACCCCCCCAGCTCCCCTCTCTCCCCAAGTTTCGAACTCAATCGTTACATTTTTCTTTCTTTCTGTCTCTACCCCCCCCCCCCCGCCCCTACTTCTTCTACTTAAAAATTTTTTTTTTGTTTTGTTTTGGGGGTGGGGTGGGGGGTGGGGGGTGGGGGGGGGACTGGCAGTTGCAGACTCCAGAATGGGGACGCTTAACAGGTGGTTAAGGTTTTAAGGTGTGGGCTGCCTTCAGGTTTCTTAATCACAAGCTTCGTACGATGTTAGGCAAAAGCACTTAGCATTGAAAAAAAAAAAATCGTAGTGTATTTTTCTGTGCGCGTGTGTGTAGTGTGTGTGTGTGTGTGTGTGTGTGTGTGTGTGTGTGTGTGTAGTGTGTGTGTGTGTAGTGTGTGTGTGTGTGTGTGTAGTGTGTGTGTGTGTGTGTGTGTGTGTGTGTGTGTGTGTGTTGTGTGTGTGTGTGTGTGTGTGTGTGGTGTGTGTGTGTGTGTGTTGTGTGTGTGTGTGTGTGTGTGTGTGGTGTGTGTGTGTGTGTGTGTGTGTGTGTGTGTGTGTGTGTGTGGTGTGTGTGTGTGTGTAGTGTGTGTGTGTGTGTGTGTAGTGTGTGTGTGTGTGTGTGTGTGTGTGTGTGTGTGTGTGTGTGTGTGTGTTGTGTGTTGTGTGTGTGTGTGTGGTGTAGTGTGTGTGTGTGTGTGTGTGTGTGTGTGTGTGTGTGTGTGGTGTGTGTGTGTGTGTGTGTGTGTGTGTGTGTGTGTGTGTGTGTGTGTGTGTGGTGTGTGGTGTGTGTGTGTGTGTGTGTGTGTATGTGTGTGTGTGTGTGTGTGTGTGTGTGTGTGTGTGTGTGTGTAATAACGAATGAAGCAGTCTCTACACACCGTCTTTCCCCTTGCATTGAACTCTTCGAGATTTTTTTTTTACTTCTTTTTTTTTTGTGTTGTTGGTTTAATTGACTGAAAAAAAAATGGAAGAAAAAGGAACATACGGAACATGGAACACACAGAGTGGGACTTATCGATGACGAAATGTTTGTTTTGTTTATTGTTCTCGTTTGCTTTTTTCTTTTTTTTTTTTTTCCTCATTCTTTCTTTTGAAAGGACACATTGATAGCTCCAAATGTTTTTTTTTTTGTTTTTTTTTTGGTTGGTTTTTTTTTTTATAACCAGGGACCCAATTTCAAAGGGGGAGGGGGGGGGAGGGGGGGGGAGGGGTAGGATGACTTCCACACCATCTTCCCACCCGTGACGACCGCCAGGGTTGTTGATGGTAGTGATCCCGTCGGGCGCGCGTGCGTCACTCACCTGTGACGAGCGTGTGAGTGATTGTCACCCCCCCCTCCCCCCCCCCCCCCCCCCCACCCCGCCCAGTGGCACAAGCGGATTATCGTCTATCGCTGATCTCTTTTAACAGGCATTATCGAGGCCAGTGGAGGAGGAGGAGGAGGAGGAGTAAGTAGTAGGTAGTCGTAGTAGTAGTAGTAGCCTGTAACAGTTGCCCTCGGCGACTTGGAACGGGACGACGGGCGAGAAAATTAAAGCCATCCCCCGTAGAACTCATCAGTGTGTGGGAGGGTTTCGCTTCGAGTGCGCCGTGGGGGGGGGGGGACGGGGAGTGTGGTGGTGGTGGTGGTGGTGGTGGTGGTGGGTGGTGGGTGGGGGTGGGGTGGGGGGGGTGGGGTGGGGGGGCGGGGGTTGGTGGATGGGGGTGTTCTTCTTTGAAGTGAACCGTCATTAAGTAAAGGTGGAAAAACTTGGGGTGATGGTGGGTGGGTGGGGGTGGGGGGGGGGGGGTGGGGGAGGAGGGGAGGGGGGTCTTAAAGAACGAGTTTGTTAAACTCACGGGGGCTGGACTCGAGAGTAAGAAACCTTAAAAAAAAAAAAAAAAGTTAATTTTTTTTTTTGCTGCAAGCCAGTCCCAGTTTGTTCTCTCTCTCTCTCTCTCTCTCTCTCTCTCTCTCTCTGGGTCTCTCTCCTCTCTGTGTCTCTCTCTCTCTGTCTGTCTCTGTCTGTCTGTCTGTCTGTCTGTCTCTGTCTCTCTCTCTAACACACACACACACACCCACACACCACACACACACACACAGACAGAAAAGAGGAGGAAGAGAGCGGAGAGAGATGAGAGAGAGAGAGAAGAGAGAGGAGAGAGAGACGGAGGAGAGAGAGAGAGACCCGGGAGGAATTGGGAGAGGAGAGTGAGAGAGAGAGGAGGATGAGAGAGAGGAGAGAGAGAGAGGAGAGAAGGGGGACGATCGCACGTATTACATTCATCTGTTCAATAATTCTGTCATTTGCACTCGCTTCATAACAGTTCTTTGTCACGACATCACTGATTCAGTCTATTGAAGCTACTATCTCTTTCTTTTTTTTTATTTTTTTTTGTTTGGCTTCCGAGTTCATGCGTAGTTATCGTTTCAGAATCTCCTGACAGCATTTTTTTTTTTTTTTTTTTTTTTTCGTATGACTTTCTGTCATTACATGAGTGATTAGTTGTTTCAGCTGTTTCGTTTTTAACAGAGAGAGTACTTCTGTACTGAGGGAGAGGGTTAAGTGTGTGTGTGTGTGTGTGTGTGTGTGTGTGTGTGTGTGTGTGTGTGTGTGTGTGGGGAGGGTGTGTGAGGGGAGGGGGGGGGTAGGGTGGAGTGTGGGGGGGGGGGGGGAGGGGGACTGATTATGCAGTGTTGTGTTGAACAAGAAATCTGATTAGTGCTGGATGTTAGCGAGTGAACCTTTATTCCTACTACTATACTACTACTACAGTAAGTTTTGATTTTTTTTCCATACATTTCTTTTTCACTTGGGAGTGAAACTCACATGGGGAGAAACATACGAGAGGAGAAAGGACCCCAGGATGTGTGAGGGATCCTGAAGAGACTACCCGAGCGTTATTTGTAGTAGCACTCGACGAATTTCACATACATTGCCAGTTTGCATGTTTCAGGTCGGGTCATTCGGCCGTTCTGTTGGTTTCTGTTCTGGTTAAGGTAAGGTAAATGCAATGTTGCTTAGAGCCCAGCCGACCGCAAAGGGCCATATCAGGGGCTGTCACCACGTTTCTAAAAATCAAAGTCATCAAGAAAAAAAAAAAAAAAAAAAACCAAAAAAAAAAAAAAAAAGGGAGTAAACAAAAAAAAAAAAAAAAAAAAAAAAAAAACGTGTTTAAATTAAAGAGTTTTTAACTCCAGTACGCACTCACGACTGAACCGAAGTCTGGTGTTGTCGGCCATCTGTCATGACCTCCGCGGTCGGCTCGACCATAAACAGCACGACTTCTTGTTCGTCTGCTGCGTCGTTCTCTCTTTCTCTCTCTCTCTCTCTCTCTCTCTCTCTCTCTCTCTCTCTCTCTCTCTCTCTCCTCTCTCTCTCTTGCACTTCTTTTCTTTCATTTTTTTTTTCATTCATCATATTTTTTGTGTGTTGAAATTCTCGTTGTGTAAAACTATCGTTAGTTTCAGTATTCGTACTGAAGGTCATGCGTAAAAGAGGCTCTGAAATCGAAGAGGCATGTGCGTAGGAGGTTTGTGGAGAATTGTTAAGTCAAGAGAATCGGGGAAAGTGTGCTGGTTTTTTTTTTTTTTTTTTTTTTTTTTTTTTTTTCAGGTGGTGGTAGCTTGTGTTCCCGATCATTTCTTTCTTTTTTTTTGTTTCTCTTTCTTTCTTTCTTCTTTTCTTTTTTTTTTTTGGACACCACCGCGCTGTCTGTCGCCGCCCCCCCCACCCCCACCCCCCCCCCTTCTACAGCCAAACAAGCGATTATTCATTCCATTGAGACATACGAGCTTGAGCATGTCAGGTGGTTTGTGTGTGGGGGGTGTGTGTGTGTGTGTGTGTGTGTGGTGTGTGACACAAGTGTTGAGGTCTTGTGTGCAAGTTTTGCAGACAACCTGTCTAGCATTTTGCAGCGATTTGATGAGAGGAAAAACCGCGTAGAGAGAAGACTTGAGGTGGCACTGAAAGAAGAATTGTGGGTGTGGATGGGGGGGGGGGGGGGGGTGGGGGGGGGGGGGGGGGGGGGGGTAGGGGGGGTAGGGGGGGGGGGGGTGGAGGAGAGGAGAGAGAGGTTACAAGCACTGAGTGCTTATTACTGTTTCTACAACAGCAAGTACTGCTCCTCCTGACAATAATAATGGTAACACAGATACTAATGATTATGATAAAGAGAACAATAATGACAATAATAATAATAATGATAATACTAAATAATAACAGTAATATGTATTATGTTGATGATGTGATGATTATTATTTATATACTTTTTTTTGTATAGTAAGGGTGGTAATAGTTAAAACAATAATAGCCATAACAACTATAATGGACACATATTGCGTCATATCCAGAAAACAGTTATCCGGAACATAGGGCAGTCCAGCAGGAACAGAACAGACAAACAACAACAACAACAACAACAACAAAAGAGAAAGAAAAATGTCAAGATATATGTGCACATGAGCAACTTAATTCTTAAGTCATCATGTGAAAGACAACAGACACACACGCAGACACAGGACAGACAGACAGACAGACACACACACACAAACACACACACACACACACACCACACACACACACACACAAACACACGCAGACACAGACTCACACGCAGGACACACATAGACACACACGCAGACACAGACAGACACACCGCAGACACAGACGCACACGCAGACACAGACAGACAGACAGACAGACAGACACACGCACACACACACACACACAGACATATATATATATATATATATATATATATATATATATATATATTTATATATATATATATATTATATATATATATATATATATATATATATAAACACGCGCGCGGGGATTCGGGTCACCGGGCGACAACGCCAATCGACTTTCTATCAATGACTTTTCCCCTTGAATGAAGAAGAAAAAAGTGAAGTCTTGAGACCACACCTGTCAAAACAAACCAAGGCAAAGTCAATCGCACATGTCACCCCCCCCCCTCCCCAACTCCTCCCCCCCTCGCCCACCCCCACCCCCACCCCCCAAGCCCCTCCCCCCCCCCCCCACCCCCCCCCCCCACCCCCCCCCCCGGCCCGGGGACCCGACGACAACACGCTTGTACAACAACGCACAAAGTCACAGCGGGGACCAGTCATCGTGGCGCAGAGGTTCTTAACATCGCGGATTCTCCCACCCACCCCCATCCCCCCACCCCCACCCTGACTGGGGGAGGAGGTCGTGGGTGCATTCTCACCACAGCCA
>JADBJO010004169.1:15000-17500 GCA_016801955.1 Conus betulinus | reverse complement strand
TTGACGTACAGCCCGTTGGACCAACTGTATGACATACGCACGCACTTGCAGTCTGAATAACAGTGTTGGTACACCCGACAATATTTAATTGTTGATGATCGTCCACCTCACATGGACTGTTGGCAATAAGTCTCATCGTCACAAGATCCCCATTTCCGAACCCCTGCCTCCACGACTGATTTTTCTCTTTGCTTTTTCTGTTTGTTTGTGTTGTTGTTGTGTTGTTGTTGTGGTGGTGGTGGTGGTGGTGTTTGGTTGGACTGTTTTTTTTTTTTTTTTTTTTTTTTAAGAACTTTTTTTTCCTCAATAAAAAAAATCGTTCAGCGTGAGCAGCTTGGGGTTTTGCTTTCGTTCTAATTTTTTCTCAATTCGCCAGTAAACTAAGCCTTGCTGTCTTCCACAGCAAACAGTTGTCGTTGTATGATATCACAAGATGAAAAAAAAAAAAACTTTACAGGCTTTTTCGTTTTAATCTTTTACTGTGAAAAACCCAAAAAACCACAAAAAAAAACAAACCAAAAAAAAAAAAAAAAAATGGAAAAAAGAAAAAAAAGGAAAAAAAAAAACGAAAAAACAAACAAAAAAAAACCTTTTTTGTAAAACAAAGGGACAAAAATTCTGATGTGAATCTTTTGACACCAGTAGTGTATCTACCGTACGAACGGTTCTGGTCTGTGCAGTTGTCACAGACCTCGAGCAAGGACAGTAACCAACCAAGCCAACAAGGCGAGGGGGGGGGGGGGGGGGGGGTGGGGGGGGCGCGCTTGTGACAAACAAGCAAGGCCCACAAAGCGAGTGTTATTATCACTTCATGGCGGCGCATCTGTTACATCTGATAGCCACAGTAGGATCGTTCTAAGCCCCCCCCCCACCCCACCCCACACCCCTCCCCTGCCATCATCCCTCCACACGTGCAACCACACTCCCCCCCCCCCCCCCCCTTTTGCAAACTCACCTCCCTCTCTCCTCCTCCCCCTCTTCCACCCTGCTCTTCTGCCCGCATCTGCTCTTCCCCCCCCCCCCCCCCCCTTCTCCCCCTTTTACACCATTGACAGATACTTTTTTTTTTAATTGTCGACTGTGCGGGTGGCATAAAAAGTGGAAACGTTCGGGTTGTGAGCGGGCGCACTGCTCGTGGTGGTGGTGGTGGTAGTAGTGGTGGGAGATGGGTGTTGGGGTGGGGTGAGTGGGATGGGGTGCTGGAGGCGCGGTCCCTCTGTGTGTGGTGTGTGTGTGTGTGTGTGGTGTGTGTGTGTGTGTGTGGTGTGTCTCTGTGTTTGCTTTCAGATTTATGGCAGTTTATCCTCTGTGTTTCTGTCAGTTGTTGCGCTCTCTGTCTGTCTGTCTGTCTGTCTCACAGTCAGTTTGTCTGTCTGTCTATCTCTCTCTCTGTCTCTCTGTCTCACTGTCTGTCTGTCTGTCCCTCTCTCTCCTCTCTCTTCTCTCTCTCTCTCTCTCTCTCTCTCTCTCTCTCTCTCTCCCTCCTTAATGATCCATCTTGATTATATTTATGCTCGTGATTATCTCACGAAAGTGCCTGATGAAGTAATTCTTCTGCCTAGCCCTCCTGAGAACCCCTTGGATCGAAGTAAAATTCCTCTGTAACACCGCCATCCTCAGCCTGCCCCACCTGAACAGTCGTAACTGATTGTTCGCATTATTTGCCAATGCCTCTTTAAGCTTACAAGTGAATGTCCGTGTTTGTGTGTGTGTGTGTGTGTTGTGGGTGTTGTGTTTGTTTGTTTGTGTGTTGTGTGTGTGTGTGTGTGTGTGTGTGTGTGTGTGTGTGGTGTGTGCGTGCGTGCGTGCGTGCGTGTGTTTTCCCTCATGCAAGGAAAGTTCTTTTATATTGATTCGGTCATGAGATACTATTGACAAATATACGTTAGTTGTTTTATGTGTCTTTTTTCTCCTTCTTGCAAGAAAGTTCTTTTATATGAACCGGGTCATAGATACTATCGACAAATTAAAATTCATCGCCCATCTTGCGCCGAATTTCACAAGATAGATAAGCGATGGCTTGTTCTTCATTTTCCTTGGTCCTGAGTGTCGTTGATCTTACCTGAAAAAAGACCTAGGAGTCGAAAAAAACGCGTCGTGTTTGTCTCGTCATTCGTTTTGTTCCTGTTTGGCGGATTTATTGCATAAACTTTTTTTTTTTCTTTTTTTTTTTTTTTTTAAGATTTAACAAATGATACAGTTACTGCCATTATCCATCGCAAAGAAGACACATTTGAGACGAAAAATAAAGTGTCAGGGTAATAATTATTCCAAAGTGACTAAAACACAGGCGTTCTTCTGACTCCATACATCAACACACTACCTACCAACAGCATCTCCTAAAGGGCGATTTTATACGCACATATTGACCCCCCCCCAACCCCCCCCCCCCACCCCACCCCACCCCGCCCCCTCCCCCCACCCCCTCCCCGTCCCCAACATCCTCCTCTCCCCCCCGTAATGAATGAATGAATATCCTTATATAATAACAGTGATACAT
>JADBJO010004169.1:0-10000 GCA_016801955.1 Conus betulinus | reverse complement strand
TTGTGACTCGCCCATGCCCCTGTCTGTCTGTCTGTCTGTCTGTCTGTTTGTCTGTGTTGTCTGTACGTCTGTTTTGGCCGCTCTGTTTCTCGCAGTCTTGTGTCTCAGTTTTTTTTTCCAACCAGTCTGCCTGCTTTGTTTTTTGTTTTCTTTCCCCCCCCTCCCTCCCTCCCTCTCTCTACTCTCTACCTCTCTCTCTCTCTCTCTCTCTCTCTGTCTCTCCTCTCTCTCTCTCTCTTTGTCTCCGCTCTCTCTCTCTCTCTCTCTCTCCTCTCTCTCTCTCTCTCTCTCTCTCTTGTGTCGATGTCGGTCTGTCCGTTCGTCTGCACGCCAGTCTGTCTGCGATGCCAAATTGATTGATTGATTTATGTAGCAGAGAGTTCCACAGGCAGGGGATCTTCATCTGAAGAGAGGGACCGGGGTGTGTTTGGGGAGGTGCGGGGGGGGGGGGGGGGGGGGGGGGTGGGGGGGGAGGGGGGGGGGGGGGGGGGAGGAGGGCAGGGGGGGGAGGAGGAAGGGAGGGGGCGAGGAGGAGGAAGTTGTTTCGAGTGGCGGAGGCAAGGAAAGTAGTGGGCTGGGTGAGGGCTGATTGGTGATGATGAGTGATGTGAAGTGATGAAACAGGGACTGGGTTGGAAAGGGGGGGGGGGGAAAGGGGGGGGGAAAGGGGGGGCGGGGGGGGGGGGTATTGTCGCTTGTATGGCGGGTTTGTTTGTTTGTGTAAGGGGGGGGTTGTAGTCGATGCCGTATTAGTCGGTCGTTGTATTGTATCAACAACATCGTTGTGTGTAATTTCAATAGGTCTCGCCTTCTTACCCTATATCTTCTTCTTGCCCCCCCCCCCCGCGCCCCCTCATAAGCAAACCACACACACACACACACACACACAACAAACTTCTACCAGCATCCCCATTTTTTCACCAATCAGCTCCTCTCTCTCTTTCTCTTTGACTCTCTCTGTCTCTGTCTGTATTGTCTGTCTGTCTGTCTCCTCTCTCTCTCTCAGGTTTCTGTCCCGCAGCTCTGCATCCACCCCCCCACTGCCCCCTACTGGTTCCCTTCCCCCACTTACCCTTCTACCCCCCCCCCTCCCTTCCCCTTATCCACTTCCCCTCTGTGTGTTTGTGGAGGGGCTGGAGTCGGAAAGTGACGGAGTCGGAAGGGGGGGGGGGGAGGGGTGGGGAGGGGCGGGTGAGAGAGGGGGAGAAGATGCAGCACACTCAGCCTTGTGCAGCCATCAATCATCGTCGGATGCATTGCACGTGCAAAGCGCGTGAGACATGTGCACGTGGCAGTTGACACTTTGGGGGTGGGGGGGTGGGTGGGGGTGGGGGGGGGGGGGGGGGGGTAAAAGTGGTGGGGGTGGGGAGGATGGTGGAAACGGAAGAGGGCATCCTAGCCACGGGAGTGCTTTGGTTGGTGTTGGGCTCGGTTTGGGGTTTTTTTTTTTTTAGAGGGTTTTTTTTTTCTCTTTTTTTTCTTCCTTTTTTTTTTTCCCGAATGAAAATTTGTGTATGCTTTACATACACAGAGGAGACAAAATGGGCAGCGTGATTTGACCTCTGTCGCTGGTAGGTACACGAACAGTTTCATCAAGAAATTCTTGTTGATGCCGGTAAACGCAACCAGGTCAATCCAAACGCGAAAGGCAAAAACATAACTTTTAACGGGGGGACCCCAAGGACGTTGGGACGGGTTAGTTTACTCGCCCCCTCGAGTCCGCAGACGGAACGCCGCGGCACTAGCTTTCGGCACCGATTCCGTCCCAGCGCAAGCGACACGGAAAACAAACAAGGAAAACCCACGGCGCCATTTTAGCCCGGCACGGGTGCGGACACCAGGTTCGCGGAACCAGGACACAATCCATCCTAAGGTGTGATGCGTCCCGTCCTCGCTTGTTGGGGGGGTGTGCCTTGTGGCTACGCTTGTGCTAGGTGAAGTAGTGCCGTATGCACAGGGTTCTCTGGAGTTACGGGCGGTGCAGCGGGCGGGCGGTCTCATCGTGGGAGGAGGAAGAGGTCTTTCTTTCTTTCTTTATTAGGGTGTCGGGTGGGCGCGGCTTGGAAGTGAAATGGAGGTTCAGCTTTTTGAACAGGGTCAGGGACTGCGGACGGGTGGCTGCAACGGTGTTCGAGTTGAAGAGAGGGTGAAGTGGGGGGGTGGGGGTGGGTGGGGGGGGGTGGGGGTGGTGGTGGGGGGGGGGGTGGGGCTTCAAACGGCGTGTGTGAAGGAGTGAGTGAGGGAGCATGTGTGTGTGTGTGTGTGTTGGTGTTGTGTGTGTGTGTGGTGTGTGTGTGTGTCAGTGTGCATCACAGATATGAAAATAATGAAATAAGCTATAAATCACGTCTATAAATGCTGTAGAAGGCGCTATGAGTAAAAACAAAAAGTGTGTGTGTGTGTGTGTGTGGTGTGTGTATGAAGATGCATCACAGATATGAAAATAATGAAATAAGCTATAAATCACGTCTATAAATGCGTAGAAGGCGCTATGAGTAAAAACAAAAAGTGTGTGTGTGTGGTGTGTGTGTGTGTGTGTGGTGTGTGTGTGTGTGTGTGTGTTGACAGTGTGCATCACAGATATGAAAATAATGAAATAAGCTATAAATCACGTCTATAAATGCTGTAGAAGGCGCTATGAGTAAAAACAAAAAAAGTGTGGTGTGGTGTGTGGGTGTGTGGTGTGTGTGTGTGTGTGTGTGTGTGTGTGCGTTATGAAGATGCATCACAGATACGAAAATAATGAAATAAGCTATGAATCACGTCTGTAAATGCTGTAGAGAGGCGCCATGAGTTTTAAAAAAAAGTGTGTGTGTGTGTACGTGTGTGTGTGTGTGTGTGTGTGTGGTGTGTGTGTGTGTGTGTGCTGTGTGTGTGTCAGAGTGTTTGTGTGTGTGTGTGTGTGTGTGTGTGTGTGTGACATGTCAAACGATTCATGCGAGCTTGTGTGTTGCCTGTCATGTACGTTCATCGAATGCTACGGCTCTGTCAGTGGTGGGAAGTGGTAAGCGTCTTCTTGTGTTCTTGGTGCCGTTGCTTGATTAAAGAAAATCATGGGAGAAGAGAAGACAGGAAAATAAAAGTCGATGTCGATGTTGGCATATCTGCTGTCGAGATGGGGAAACAATTTTGACTCAGACTTTGGTGTCTCTCTCTCTCTCTCTCTCTCTCTCTCTCTCTCTCTCTCTCTCTCTCACACACACACACACACCAAAACACACACAACATCTCTCTCTCTCTCTCTCTCTCTCCGCTCTCTTTCTCTCACACTCACTCATACACACACGCGCGCACGCACGCAAAGCACGCACCACCCACCCACCCAACCCCCAACAAACCACAAAACCACACACACACACACACACTCATTCACTCACACACACGACACACTCGCTCACACCACACACTCACTACCCACACTCACTCATTCACACACACACCACCACACCACACACCACACACAACACACAACCACACACTCTCTCGCTCTCTCTCTCTCTCTCACACACTGACTGAATGACTCACCATCAACACACTCACACACACACACATACACATACACACACGAGCGCGGCGCGCGCGTGCACGCACACCACACGCAAACAAAGACACGCATACACACATTGCAAGCACACACACACACGCATGCACGCGCTTGCGCGCGCGCGCTGACACACACACACACAACACACACTCACACTCACACACACACACACCCACACCACACACACACACACGGTGATGGACAGTAGACATTGGAATAATGTCACATATAATTAGTAAGAAAGAAACACATGCGAAATCCGTCAGAACTACGCAAATATTGTCAGATGATAGACAAATGAAAAGTAAGTAAATCACTGACAAAGAAAATTAAATCGCTCTCTCTCTCTCTCATTCTTCTGTCTCTCTCCTCTCTCTCTCTCTCTCTCTCTCTCTGTGTGTTCTGTCTGCCTGTCTGCTGTTGGTTTGAAGGTTTTCTATAGATTCCCCCCTACCCTTTTATAGAATCGGATATAACGGGATAAACTTTCTTGTTTTTTCCCACACGCACCTAAATATGTTCTCATTCGTTCATTCGCTTCGACGTTCTTAATTTCCCTACCCGCTGTGTCAGTGTTGCGAAACAGACACGCGAGTGCACGCACTTGAATGTGTGCGTGCGTGCGTGCGTGCGTGCGTGCGTGTGTGTGTGTGTGGTGTGTGTGTGTGTGTGTGTGTGTGTGTGTGTGTGTGTGCGCGCACAGACGCCCAAGTGGTCGCCTTCTTAGTTATAGACAGGTTGGCTGAAAAAAAGGAAAACGATGTTCAATTAGTGCCGCTCGCGCGAACAGCTAATGACATTTAAAAAAAAAAAAAAAAAAAAGGGGGGGGGGGGGGGGGGGGGTCCGATCATAGAATCATAGAATTTGACTGACAAGGGACATAACTGTCAAGTAGATTTTTATTTTTTTTTAAATTAAAAAAAAAAAAAAATTTTCTCGCTCGAAATGAGAAGAGAAGCAGACGGGAAGAGTTCGATCGTTTTGTCCATGAAGTTGAACATTGGGGAAGTCGGATCTAGTTGCAAAGCGAGGCGGACTGCAGGTGGAAATCTAAACAAATCTGAAATGTAATGATAGCGAACCGCCCAAGAAAACGTAGACAAACGTATCGCCAAGACGAACACGACGCGCTTCGACCTCTTAGGTCTTCTTCTCTTCGTCAGGCAAACGGTGGGCGCTGAAGTGTGGATGAACAGGTGATTGCTCGCTGATTTTTCGTTGTCCTGAGTGTTTTGTATCGTGCCTGAAGAAGACCTAAAAGGTCGAGACGCGTTGTGTTTTGTCTTGTGATTCGTTTTCTTGGCGGTTATTATTTACATTTAAAATTTGGGAAGTCAGTCTGAACATTTGGGGCCAATGTTTGGTATAGTTATTAATTGAAACATATATGCAGTCCACCACCTCCTTCTCACTCCCCCCCCCCCTCCCCCCTCTTCCTCTACTCCACGTCCTGTAGGTATCACTATTCGAAAGTTTGGTTGGTTTTTATTTTTTTGTTTTTTTATGAGAACTTTGAAATTGCGAGACCTATTTCAATATCAACAAATCGAACTTTTTTTTTTTTTTTTTTTTTTGAATTTTCCCCATTGAATCGATCACGAGAGTTTAGGTTCTTGTCCCTCTGAAAAGCAATCAGCGGTGGCTTGGAAAAGATTTGTTTGAGGTCTGGGATCTTGCCGGAGGAGACTGAAGTTTTCGCGCAGGATTCTGCAGACTGGTAGGTTGTGAGGATGGTACGGGGGGATGACTACCACAGCGCGATCCTCATCCTCTCCCGTTTCTGTTGGTCTCAGGCTTCTGTGCGGCTGGTAGAGTGTGGCACGCTCAAGTGCTGTCTGCACAATATCCTCTGGGTACTGGCGGGCTATGAAGAAGGTGGACATCCTTTGAGCCTCATTATCAAAGTCCTGCTCTCTACTGCAAATGCGTCTGAGCCTTTTGGAACTGAGAGTGTGGTGTACTGTTTCTGGTGGAGGGGATGGGGTGGCTGGAGTTGTACAGGAGATACGCATGGGAGTCAGTGGGCTTGTAGAAGACGGTGGTGGAGAGTTTGGAACAGTCTGGGTGGACAGAGATCGAAAGGTCCAGGAAGGAAATAGATGTGGGGATGATATTCCGTGGGTTGTCGTGGAGGTAGGGTGGATGTTAGACATGTGTTGGATGAAGTTTTTAGCAAGTCTACCCTCGTCCCACCGACACACCAAGGCCGTCGTCAATATACCGTTTGAACAGTGCTGGTTGTGTTCCCGTGTAATGGCTGCTGAGAGTTTTGGGGTGGAAGGTGGGGGGTGGGGGGGTGGGGGTGGGGGGGGGCGTGCATGCATGTGTGTGTGTTGGTGTCTTTGGGTGAACTGTGGTGTGCGTATGTGTGTGTGCTCAATACACCTGAACAGTGATCAGTGAGTGTATTTTGGTCCAACTTGATAGTTAAATGAGATGTTCCTCACCCAGTTCTCACATGGGCTTTCCTGACTACACTGTCCTCTTCTCTTCACTTTGACACAGGACCTATGGCTGGAAACGTCAGTTTCCTCTCTGCTCCAAGGGATTCAACTACTACCAAAAGTTTTTTTTTTTTTATAAACTTTATTATTTTTTTTCATTTTACCACGAATCCTGCAGTCAACTTTTGTTTTTTCTCTGTTTCTGTCTGTGTCTCTGTCAATCTGTCTGTCTGTCTATGTGTGTCTGTTTCTCTTCTCTTCTCTTCTCTCTCTCTCTCTCTACCCCCCCTCCCCCTCTCTCTCACTTTCTTTCTCTGTTTCTCTCTCTCTCTCTCTCTCTCTCTCTCTCTCTCTCTCGCACCACACACACACCGCACGCACGCACGCACGCTCACACACTCTCTCTCTCTCGCTCTCTCTCTCTTCTCTCTCCTTGTCATTTTTCTTTTCAGTGTTATGTGCCCATGGCCTTAAAACATCAAATCATTGTCATTGTCTCTCAGTCCCTTCCTTCCTCCCTCCCTTTCCTCTCTCCCTCCCTCCTTCCTCCCCCTCCCTCCCCTTTTCCTCCTCTCTCTCTCTTCTCGCTCTCCTCTCTCTCTCTCCATCTCTCTCTCTCTCTCTCTCTCTCTCTCAATTCTCTCTTCCCAGCCACCAACGTCTTTCTAACCCTTCCCCTGGATCTTTTGGGGGTCCTTGTCCACACAGACGGTTCGGGACGAAGTGCGCGGGCTGCACGCAGGGCATCTCTCCCAACGACCTGGTCCGGCGGGGCCGCAACAAGGTGTTCCACCTCAAGTGCTTCACCTGCATGGTCTGCCACAAGCAGCTGACCACGGGCGAGGAGCTGTACATTCTGGACGAGAGCAAGTTCCATCTGCAAGGACGACTACATCAACAAATACGTCGTGGTGAGTGCTCGGGGGTGGATGGGTTGGGGTGGGGGGAACGGGTGGGGGTGGGTGGGGTGGGGCTTTGGTGGGTGGGTGGGTTTGGTAGTAGCTGGGCTGGGTGGCGAGAGGAATGGGTGGTGGGTGGCGGATAAGGGGAGGGGGGGGGGGGGTGAGGCAGTTTGTGCGTGGGTGGGGGGGGGTGGGTGGGGGGGGGGATGGATGGATGTGATGTGCGTGCACGTGCGTGTCTGTGTCTTTGTCTGTGTCAGGGTGATGGGATTTATGAAGCTTTTTGTTTGATATGATCTCTGTAGCCTAGACGACTGAACAGAACCGTCACACATAGCTTCAGACTATCTCGAGCTTATGTTCTCATCTCTGTAGCCTGGCCTAGATGACTATACACTGAACCTTCTCATAGCGTCCAGACTCACAATAGAAGATAAAAAACAAAAGTAACGTCATAACACAAGTCCAATCGTCGGAAACACAACAACAACAAACAAACAAACAAAAAAAGGGGGGAAAAAAGACAAACAACAGAAAAGGAAAACCACCAAATCATGAAAAAAAGAGAAAGAGAAATCATGGGGGTGAATAAAACTAACAACTGGCAGCGCGATGACATGACAATGGCAGTTGTGTGCGTGGTCACCACCTAACAGCCAGTCAGCAACAGCAAGGAAGATGGCAATCAAATCAAGCTGGCCTTCATAACACTTAGAAAGGAGGAGAAAAAAACAACAAACAAACAACAAAAGTTTTAGGAGAGTTTCCTGAAAAAAAAAACCAACAAAACAACAGGAGAATGGGTCCACGAAAGGCAGGATAAAAAGCGAGCAAAACAAACAAACAAAAATCAAAAACAATAGACGACAGTAAAGGATGTCTGTGATGACCGTGTGACCACTAAAACACCATCCTAGGCGTGAGTGATTTGACTATACATGTGTGACTGAATTCATCAACATCGCATCATCATCACCCCACCACTGTGAAAGGCTTCCGACCTCTGACCTTCATCGCACTCTCCGTCAGCTTTCCACGCTGCACATCCCCCTCCGTCACCCCCCCCTACTGCTCTCCTCACGCTCTCTTCGCACCCCTCACCTGTCGCCCCCCCCCCCCTACCCTGTGATTCTGTCCAACGCCCGTATGACTCCCCCTCCCCCCTACCGCCCCCCTACTTCACTCCCCGTCCTTCTCTTCTCTCTCCTTTCCCTCTCTCTCTCTCTCTGTTTCTCTGTGTGTGCCTGTGATTCTGTCTGTCCTTTCTGTCTGTTCTGACCGTCTGTCTGTCAGTCCTCTCTATCTCTCCATCTCTCTTCCATCTCTCTCTCTCACTCTTTGCCCTCTCCCTCTCCCTCCCTCCCCTTCTCTCTCTCTTTCTCTGCATCTCTCTCCTCTCTCTCCTCCTCAATTCTCTCCCTCTCCTCTCTCTCTCCATCTCTCCTAGCTCCGGTCTCTCTCTCTCTCTCCCCATCTCTCTCTCTTCTCTCTCCAACGGCTTTCTTACCTCTCTCTCAGATCCTCTCCTACATTTTCTCGACAAAGCACATCCTACATTTTCTCCATCACCCTCTTCCCCCATACCCCCCCCACGCCCCCGACGCCTCGGTGTACACATAAGGCATACAGAGCCCTCTGATTGATTAATTGCTCATGAAGGCGGAGTCACGTGCCGGGTCACTCCAGACCTGAGGTTGGGACCACCGGCCTGGCTGTTAGGGCTGGACAAGCTGATTATAGACACGGTGCATCCCAGTTCCTGGTCGTGAGTGTGTCGGTACGCGGTTGGGGGTGGGAGTGGGGGGTGGGATGGGTTGGGTGGGGGAGGTATGATTAATAGGAGAGTGTGATGTCGGAACAAATCCGATCATGTTTCATTGTTGTTTGTCATCTCTGACCTCGACGGGTCAACTGTGTGATGTCCCACCCCGGTCTCAACGGGATGTCCCAGGGCGTCAGAGGGAGAGAGAGGAGAACTCTTTCTGATGTAGAGGGAGTAGAGAGAGAGCGAGAGAGAGAGAGGTGAGAGGGGGGGGGGGGGAGGGGGAATGGGAAATGAGAGTACGAAGCACTGTCGACATTTAATTTCACACCACACAGACTCACAGGCGTAAAATACAGGCACTTGGCACCACACAACACCACACACACGCACACGCGCGGCGCGCGCGCGCGCGCGCGTGCGTCACCACATACGCACACAGACACAGACACCCCGCCGCACACACACACACACATACACACACATGCGTTGCGCTCGCACGCTTACTGAGACCAGTGACGTCTTTTAACATAAAAGAACTAGGCAAAACAATAGCGAACTATCAAACTGTAGCCCCATTTTTTTTGGTCTTTTTCTTTTTTCTTTTTTTTTTTTTTTTTGTGTAAGGAAACGTAACTTTATCTTGTGCGGCGAAGTTTACGTTGTTTGCCTGGAAAGTCGGAATGTATAAAATATAGGTCACCGATCAACACTTTGTTTTTGTATAGCCTGAATGAAAATGACCGTGGATAAAGTGTTTTCTCACACGAAAGGCGAATTTCTTTTTCCGTTCTGATTCACTGACAGCATCTCAATATGTTTTTTGAAGATTTTTTGAAAATTTTTTTTTGTCTCTTTTAACAGAAGGATTTCTTGTCAGAAGAAAAAGCGGCGTTTGTAGAAACAATGGCGCAGGATGGTATACCGAGACATCAGAGTATGACGGGGGAGCACCGCTGCTCCTGATGCTTTTAGAGTGTTGGGACCTGCATGGTGTGTGACATAAACACTTCACTGCAGACTCCATGCAAAAACCCTCGTTGGAGAGGAGATGTCCCACCTGATTGTGATCTTTGAATTTCTGAAAGAGATCAACATTTTTTTTTTTCCCCCATCTGATCTAGGGTTTTACGGAAGAAAACGATTTTTAATGAAATTTCCTGTGTGTGTTTTTAGAAGGTGCATTTTAAACAGAGTTGTGGCGTATGAGTTTTTTAACCAATTGTTTTTGGTTTGTTGTTTTGTTTGTTGTTGTTGTTGTTCATTTTCAACAACGCCTGCCTACCTTGCGCTGAAGAGATCTAAGCTAAGTGAAAATTTCGTTCATTTTTCATTGTCCTATTTGTT
>JADBJO010004168.1:170000-210054 GCA_016801955.1 Conus betulinus | reverse complement strand
GCCTATCAGAATGGTAGCCAGTGGGAGCCTACAGACATGGTAGGCAGTGGACAGGGCCTACAGACATGGTAGGCAGTGGACAGGGCCTACAAGACATGGTAGGCAGTGGACAGAGCCTACAGACATGGTAGGCAGTGGACAGGGCCTAAAGACATGGTAGGCAGTGGACAGAGCCTACAGACATGGTAGGCAGTGGACAGAGCCTACAGACATGGTAGGCAGTGGACAGAGCCTACAGACATGGTAGGCAGTGGACAGAGCCTACAGACATGGTAGGCAGTGGACAGAGCCTACAGACATGGTAGGCAGCAGTACAGACAGGCGGGCCTACAGGGTAGGCAGTACATGGTAGGCAGTGGACAGAGCCTACAGACATGGTAGGCAGTGGACAGGGCCTACAGACATGGTAGGCAGTGGACAGAGCCTACAGACATGGTAGGCAGAGGACAGAGCCTACAGGTAGGCAGGTAGGACAGACCTACAGACATGGTAGGCAGGGACAGGGCCTACAGACATGGTAGGTAGTGGTAGGGCTACAGACATGGTAGGGGGCCTACAGGGCATGGTAGGGACAGGGCCTACTACAGACATGATAGGGGGACAGGGACTACAGACACATGGGGACTACTGACATGGTAGGGACAGGTACTACAGACATGGTAGGTAGTGGGACAGGGCCTACAGACATGGTAGGGACAGGCCTACAGACACGGTAGGGACAGGGACTACAGACATGGTAGGGAAAGTGCCCACAAACGTGGTAGGGACAGGGCCTACAGACATGGTAGGCAGAGGACAGGGCCTACAGACATAGTAGGCAGTGGACAGGGCCTACAGACATGGTAGGCAGTGGACAGAGCCTACAGACATGGTAGGCAGTGGACAGGGCCTACAGACATGGTAGACAGTGGACAGAGCCTACAGACATGGTAGGCAGTGGACAGAGCCTACAGACATGGTAGGCAGTGGACAGGGCCTACAGACATGGTAGACAGTGGACAGGGCTACAGACATGGTAGGCAGTGGACAGAGCCTACAGACATGGTAGGCAGTGGACAGGGCCTACAGACATGGTAGACAGTGGACAGAGCCTACAGACATGGTAGGCAGTGGACAGAGCCTACAGACATAGTAGGCAGTGGACAGGGCCTACAGACATGGTAGGCAGTGGACAGGGTCTACAGACATGGTAGGGACACAGGGCCTACAGACATGGTAGGCAGTGGACAGGGCCTACAGACATGGTAGGCAGTGGACAGGGCCTACAGACATTGTAGGCAGTGGACAGAGCCTACAGACATTGTAGGCAGTGAACAGAGCCTACAGACATGGTAGGCAGTGAACAGAGCCTACAGACATGGTAGGCAATGGATAGGGCCTACAGACATGGAAGGCAGTGGACAGGGCCTACAGACATGGTAGGCAGTGGACAGGTCCTACAGACATGGTATACGCAGTGGACAGAGCCCTACAGACATGGTACGCTGTGGACAGACCCTACAGACATGGTAGGCAGTGGACAGGGCCTACAGACATGGTAGGCAGAGGACAGGGCCTACAGACATGGTAGGCAGTGGACAGGTACTACAGACATGGTAGGCAGTGGACAGGTACTACAGACATGGTAGGCAGTGGACAGGGCCTACAGACATGGTAGGCAGAGGACAGACCCTACAGACATGGTAGGCAGTGGACAGGTACTACAGACATGGTAGGCAGTGGACAGGGCCTACAGACATGGTAGGGACAGAGCCTACAGACATGGTAGGGACAGAGCCTACAGACATGGTAAGCAGTGAACAGGCCTACAGACATGGTAGGCAGTGGACAGGGCCTACAGACATGGAAGGCAGTGGACAGAGCCTACAGACATGGTAGGCAGTGGACAGGGCCTACAGACATGGTAGGCAGTGGACAGAGCCTACAGACATGGTAGGCAGTGGACATGGCCTACAGACATGGTAGGCAGTGGACAGAACCTACAGATATGGTAGGGACAGGGACTACAGACATGGTAGGACAGACAGAGTCTACAGACATGTTAGGCAGTGGACAGAGCCCACAGACATGGTAGGCAGTGGACATGGCCTACAGACATGGTAGGCAGTGGACAGAACCTACAGATATGGTAGGGACAGGGACTACAGACATGGTAGGGACAGAGCCTACAGACATGGTAAGCAGTGAACAGGGCCTACAGACATGGTAGGCAGTGGACAGAGCCTAAAGACATGGTAGGCAGTGGACAGGGCCTACAGACATGGTAGGGACAGAGCCTACAGTCATTGTAAGCAGTGGACAGAGTCTACAGACATGGTAGGGACATAGCCAACAGACGTGGTAGGCAGTGGACAGAGCCTACAGACATGGTAAGCAGTGGACAGATGCTACAGACATGGTAGGCAGTGGACAGGGCCTACAGACATAGTAGGCAGTGGACAGGGCCTACAGACATGGTAGGCAGTGGACAGGGCCTATAGACATGGTAGGGACAGGGCCTACAGACATGGTAGGCAGTGGACAGGGCCTATAGACATGGTAGGGACAGGGCCTACAGACATGGTAGGGACAGAGCCTACAGTCATGGTAGGCAGTGGACAGGGCTACAGACATGGTAGACAGTGGACAGGGCCTACAGACATGGTAGGCAGTGGACAGGGCCTACAGACATGGTAGACAGTGGACAGGGCCTACAGACATGGTAGGGACAGAGCCTACAGACATGGTAGGGACAGAGCCTACAGACATGGTAGGCAGTGGACAGGGCCTACAGACATGGTAGACAGTGGACAGGGCCTACAGACATGGTAGGCAGTGGACAGGGCCTACAGACATGGTAGGCAGAGGACAGAGCCTACAGACATGGTAGGGACAGAGCCTACAGTCATGGTAGGCAGTGGACAAAGCCTACAGACATGGTAGGGACAGGGCCTACAGTCATGGTAGGCTGTGGACAGGGCCTACAGACATGGTAGGCAGTGGACAGGGCCTACAGACATTGTAGGGACAGAGCCTACAGACATGGTAGGGACAGAGCCTACAGTCATGGTAGGCAGTGGACAGGGCCTACAGACATGGTAGACAGTGGACAGGGCCTACAGACATGGTAGGCAGTGGACAGGGCCTACAGACATGGTAGGCAGAGGACAGAGCCTACAGACATGGTAGGGACAGAGCCTACAGTCATGGTAGGCAGTGGACAAAGCCTACAGACATGGTAGGGACAGGGGCTACAGACATGGTAGGCAGTGGACAGGGCCTACAGACATGGTAGGGACAGAGCCTGCAGACATGGTAGGCAGTGGACAGGGCCTACAGACATGGTAGGGACAGAGCCTACAGTCATGGTAGGCAGTGGACAAAGCCTACAGACATGGTAGGGACAGGGCCTACAGACATGGTAGGCAGTGGACAGGGCCTACAGACATGGTAGGGACAGGGCCTACAGACATGGTAGGCAGTGGACAGGGCCTACAGACATGGAAGGCAGTGGACAGGGCCTACAGACATGGTAGGGACAGGGCCTACAGACATGGAAGGCAGTGGACAGGGCCTACAGACATGGTAGGGACAGGGCCTACAGACATGGAAGGCAGTGGACAGGGCCTACAGACATGGTAGGGACAGGGTCTACAGACATGGTAGGCAGTGGACAGGGCTACAGACATGGTAGGCAGTGGACATGGCCTAAAGACATGGTAGGCAGTGGACAGAGCCTATAGACATGGTAGGGACAGGGCCTACAGACATGGTAGGCAGTGGACAGGGCCTACAGACATGGTAGGCAGAGGACAGGGCCTACAGACATAGTAGGCAGTGGACAGAGCCTACAGACATGGTAGGCGGTGGACAGTGCCTACAGACATGGTAGGCAGTGGACAGGGCCTACAGACATGGTAGGCAGGGACAGGGCCTACAGACATGGTAGGCAGTGGACAGGGCCTACAGACATGGTAGGCAGTGGACAGGGCCTACAGACATGGTAGGCAGTGGACAGAGCCTACAGACATGGTAGGCAGTGGACAGAGCCTACAGACATGGTAGGTAGTGGACAGGGCCTACAGACATGGTAGGCAGTGGACAGAGCCTATAGACATGATAGGCAGTGGACAGAGCCTATAGACATGGTAGGGACAGGGCCTACAGACATGGTAGGGGCAGAGCCTACAGTCATGGTAGGCAGTGGACAGAGCCTACAGACATGGTAGGCAGTGGACGGGGCCTACAGACATGTTAGGCAGTGGACAGAGCCTACAGACATGGTAGGGACAGAGCCTACAGACATGGTAGGCAGTGGACAGAGCGTACAGACATGGTAGGGACAGGGCCAACAGACATTGTACGCAGTGGACAGGGCCTACAGACATGGTAAGGACAGGGCCTACAGACATGGTAGGCAGTGGACAGGGCCTACAAACATGGTAGGCAGTGGACAAAGCCTACAGACATGGTAGGCAGTGGACATGGTCTACAGAGACGTGGTAGGGACAGAGCCTATAGACATGGTAGGGACAGGGCCTACAGACATGGTCGGCAGTGGACAGGGCTTACAGACATGGTAGACAGTGGACAGAGCCTACAGACGTGGTATGGAAAGGGCCTACCGATATGGTAGGGACAGGGCTTAAAAACATGGTAGGGACAGGGCCTACAGACATGGTAGGCAGTGGACAGAGCCTGCAGACATGGTAGACAGTGGACAGGGCCTATAGGCATGGTAGGGACAGGGCCTACAGACATGGTAGGCAGTGGACAGAACCTACAGACATGGTAGGGACAGAACCTACAGACATGGTAGGCAGAAGACAGAGCGTACAGACATGGTAGGCACTGGACAGGGCCTACAGACATGGTACGCAGTGGACAGAGCCTACAGACATGGTAGGCAGTGGACAGAGCCTACAGACATGGTACGCAGTGGACAGAGCTACAGACATGATAGGCAGTGGACAGAGCCTACAGACATGGTAGGGATAGAGCCTACAGACATGGTAGGCAGAAGACAGAGCTTACAGACATGGTAAGGACAGGACCTACAGACATGGTAGACAGTGGACAGAGACTACAGACATGGTAGGCAGTGGACAGAGCCTACAGACATGGTAGGCAGAAGACAGAGCCTACAGACATGGTAAGGACAGGGCCTACAGACATGGTAGAGACAGTGGACAGAGACTACAGACATGGTAGGCAGTGGGACAGAGCCTACAGACATGGTAGGCAGAAGACAGAGCCTACAGACATGGTAGGGACAGAGCCTACAGACCTCTCTCTTTCACTGACTACAGCTGACTACATAAGACCTCTCTCTTTCACTGACTACAGCTGGCTACATAAGACCTCTCTCTTTCACTGACTACAGCTGACTACATAAGACCTCTCTCTCTCTCTCTCTCTCTCTCACTGACTACAGCTGACTACATAAGACCTCTCTCTCTCTCACTGACTACAGCTGACTACACTGGACCTCTCTTTCTCACTGACTACTGCTGACTACTCAACACCTCTCTCTCTCTGTCACTGACTACACAACACCTCTCTCTCTCTCACTGACTACTGATGACTACATAACACCTCTCTCTCTCTCTCTCTCTCTCACTGACTACAAAAGACTTCTCTCTCTCACTGACTACACAACCTCTCTCTCACTGACTACACAACACCTCTCTCTCATTGACAACACAACGCCTCTCTCTCTCTCTCACTGACTACACAACACCTCTCTCTCTGACTACACAACACCTCTCTCTCTCTCACTGACTACACAACACCTCTCTCTCTCTCACTGACTACACAACACCTCTCTCTCTCACTGACTACACAACACCTCTCTCTCTCTCTCTCACTGACTACACAACACCTCTCTCTCTGACTACACAACACCTCTCTCTCACTGACTACACAACACCTCTCTCTCTCTGACTACACAATGCCTCTCTCTCACTGACTACACAACACCTCTCTCTCTCTCTCACTGACTACACACACACTCTCTCTCTCACTGACTACACAACACCTCTGTCTCACTGACTACACAACACCTCTCTCTCTCTCTCACTGACTACACAACACCTCTCTCTCTCACTGACTACACAACACCTCTCTCTCTCACTGACTACACAACACCTCTCTCTCTGACTACACAAACACCTCTCTCTCTCACTGACTACACAAGATCTCTCTCTCTCACTGACTACACAAACACCTTTGTCTTTCACTGACTACACAACACCTCTCTCTCTCAATGACTACACAACACCCCTCTCACTGACTACACAAACACCTCTCTATTCTAACTACACAACACCTCTCTCTCTCTCTCACTGACTACACAACACCTCTCTCTCTCACTGACTACACAACACCTCTCTCTCACTGACTACACAACACCTCTCTCTCTCACTACACAACACCTCTCCCTCTCACTGACTACACAACACCTCTCTCTCTCCGACTACACAACACCTCTCTCTCTCACTGACTACACAACACCTCTCTCTCTCTCACTGACTACACAACACCTCTCTCTCACTGACTACACAACACCTCTCTCTCTCACTGACTACACACACCTCTCTCTCTCTCTCTCTGACTACACAACACCTCTCTCTCTCTCTCACTGACTACACAACACCTCTCTCTCTGACTACACAACACCTCTCTCTCTCACTGACTATACAACAACACCTCTCTCTCACTGACTACACAACACCTCTCTCACTCTCTCACTGACTACACAACACCTCTCTCTCACTGACTACAAACACCTCTCTCTCACTGACTACACAACACCTCTCTCTCACTGACTACACAACACCTCTCTCTCTCTCTCTCACTGACTGACTACACAACACCTCTCTCTCACTGACTACACAACACCTCTTTCTCTCTCTCACTGACTACACAACACCTACCTCTCTCACTGATTACACAACACCTCTCTCTCTGCCTACACAACACCTCTCTCTCTCTCTCTCTCACTGACTACACAACACCTCTCTCTCACTGACTACACAACACCTCTCTCTCACTGACTACACAACACCTCTCTCTCTCTCTCTCACTGACTACACAACACCTATCTCTCTCACTGACTACACAACATCTCTCTCTCTCTCTCTCTCTCTCTCTCTCTCTCTCTCTCTCTCACTGACTACACAAGACCTCTCTCTCACTGACTACACGCAACATCTCTCTCTCTCTCTCTCTCTCTCACTGACTACACAAGACCTCTCTCTCACTGACTACACAACATCTCTCTCTCTCTCTCTCTCTCTCTTTCTCTCTCTCACTGACTACACAAGACTTCTCTCTCTCTGACTACACAACACCTCTCTTTCTCACTGACTACACAACACCTCTCTCTCTCTCACTGACTACACAACACAACTCCTCTCTCTCACTGACTACACAACACCTCTCTCTCTCTCACTGACTACACAACACCTCTCTCTCTCACTGACTACACAACACCTCTTTCTCACTGACTACACAACACCACTCTCTCTCTCTCACTGACTACACAACACCTCTCTCTCTCTCACTGACTACACAACACCTCTCTCTCTCACTGACTACACAACACCTCTCTCACTGACTACACAACACCCCTCTCACTGACTACACAACACCTCTCTTCTCTCTCACTGACTACACAACACCTCTCTCTCACTGACTACACAACACCTCTCTCTCTCACTGACTACACAACACCTCTCTCTCTCTCACTGACTACACAACACCCCTCTCTGACTACACAACACCTCTCTCTCTCTCACTGACTACACAACACCTCTCTCTCTGACTACACAACACCTCTCTCTCTCTCACTGACTACACAACACCTCTCTCTCTGACTACACAACACCTCTCTCTCTCACTGACTACACAACACCTCTCTCTTTCACTGACTACACAACAGCTCTCTACACAACAACACTCTCTCTCACTGACTACACAAAACCTCTCTCTTTCACTGACTACACAACCTCTCTCTCTCTCACTGACTACACAAACACCTCTCTCTCTCTCACTCACTGACTACACAACACCCTCTCTCTCTGACTACACAACACCTCTCTCTCACTGACCACACAACACCTCTCTCTCTGACTCTACAACACACCTCTCTCTCTCACTGACTACACAACACCTCTCTCTCTCTCTCACTGACTACACAACACCTCTCTCTCTGACTACACAACACCTCTCTCTCTCACTGACTACACAACACCACTCTCTCACTGACTACACAACACCTCTCTCTCTCACTGACTACACAAGATCTCTCTCTCTCACTGACTACACAACACCTCTCTCTCTCACTGACTACACAACACCTCTCTCTCTCATTGACTACACAACACCTCTCTCTCTCACTGACTACACAAGATCTCTCTCTCTCACTGACTACACAACACTCTCTCTCTCTCACTGACTACACAACACCTCTCTCTCTCTCACTGACTACACAACACGTCTCTCTCTCTCTCTCTGACTACACAACACCTCTCTCTCTCTCTCTCACTGACTACACACACACTCTCTCTCACTGACTACACAACACCTCTCTCTCTCACTGACTACACAACACCTCTCTCTCTCTCTCTCTGACTACACAAGATCTCTCTCTCTCTCTCTCTCTGACTACACCAGATCTCTCTCTCTCTCTGACTACACAACACCTCTCTCTCTCACTGACTACACAACACCTCTCTCTCTGCCTACACAACTCCTCTCTCTCTCTCACTGACTATACAACACCTCTCTCTCTGACTACACAACACCTCTCTCTCTCTCACTGACTACACAACACCTCTCTCTCTCACTGATTACACAACACCTCTCTCTCTGCCTACACAACACCTCTCTCTCTCTCTCTCTCTCTCTCTCTCTCTCTCTCTCTCACTGACTACACACACACCTCTCTCTCTCACTGACTACACAACACCTCTCTCTCTCTGACTACACAACACCTGTCTCTCTCTCACTGACTACACAAGATCTCTCTCTCTCACTCACTACACAACACCTCTCTCTCACTGACTACTACACAACACCTCTCTCTCACTGACTACACAACACCTCTCTCTCTCTCTGACTACACAACATGTCTCTCATTCACTTACTACACAACACGTCTCTCTCTCTGACTACACAAGATCTCTCTCTCACTGACTACACAACACCTCTCTCTCTCTCTGACTACACAACACGTCTCTCTCTCTCTCACTGACTACACAACACCTCTCTCTCACTGACTACACACACCTCTCTCTCTCTCTGACTACACAAGATCTCTCTCTCTCTCTGACTACACAACACCTCTCTCTCTCTCTCTGACTACACAACACGTCTCTCTCTCTCTCACTGACTACACACACCCTCTCTCTCACTGACTACACAACACCTCTCTCTCTCTGACTACACAAGATCTCTCTCTCTCTCTGACTACACAACACCTCTCTCTCTACACACACTCTCTCTCTCTGAACTACACAACTCTCTCTCACTGACTACACAACATCTCTCTCTCTCTCTCACTGACTACACAACACCTCTCTCTCTCACTGACTACACAACACCTCTCTCTCTCTCTCTGACTACACAACACGTCTCTCTCTCTCTCTCTCTCACTGACTTACACAACACCTCTCTCTCACTGACTACACAACACCTCTCTCTCTCTCTCTCTCTCTCTCTCTCTCTCTCTCTCTCTCTCTCTCTCTCACTGACTACACAACACCTCTCTCTCTCTGACTACACAACACCTCTCTCTCTCACTACTACACACACCTCTCTCTCACTGACTACACAACACCTCTCTCTCACTGACTACACAACACCCCTCTCTCACTGACTACACAACACCTCTCTCTCTCTGACTACACAAGACTACACAACACCTCTCTCTCACTGACTACACAACACCTCTCTCTCACTGACTACACAACACCTCTCTCTCACTGACTACACAACACCTCTCTCTCACTGACTGACTCACTGACTACACAACACCTCTCTCTCACTGACTACACAAACACCTCTCTCTCACTGACTACACAACACCTCTCTACACAACACACCTCTCTCTCACTGACTACACAACACCTCTCTCTCTCACTGACTACACAACACACCTCTCTCTCTCTCACTGACTACACAACACCTCTCTCTCTCACTGACTACACAACACCTCTCTCTCTCTGACTACACAACACCTCTCTCTCTCTCACTGACTACACTGACTACACACAACACCTCTCTCTCTCACTGACTACACAACACCTCTCTCTCTCTACACAACACCTCTGACTACACAAACACACCTCTCTCTCTACACAACACCTCTCTCTCTCTCTCTCACTGACTACACAACACCTCTCTCTCTACACAACACCTCTCTCTCTCTCTCACTGACTACTGACAACACACACTCTCTCTCTCTCACTGACTACACAACACCTCTCTCTCTCTCTACACAACACACACTCTCTCTCTCACTGACTACACAACACCTTTCTCTCTCTGACTACACAACACACGTCTCTCTCTCTCTCACTCTCTCTCACTACACACAACACCTCTCTCTCTCACTGACTACAAACACTCTCTCTCTCTCTCTCACTGACTACACAACACCTCTCTCTCTCACTGACTACACAACACCTCTCTCTCTCTGACTACTACACAACACCTCTCTCTCTCACTGACTACACAACACCTCTCTCCCTCACTGACTACACAAGACCTCTCTCTCTCACTGACTACACAACACGTCCGTCTCTCACTGACTACACAACACCTCTCTCTCTCTGACTACACAACACCTCTCTCTCTCACTGACTACACAACACCTCTCTCTCACTGACTACACAACACCTCTCTCTCTCTGACTACACAACACCTCTCTGTCTCACTGTCTACACAACACCTCTCTCTCTCTACACAACACCTCTCTCTCTCTCACTGACTACACAACACCTCTCTCTCTACACACACACCTCTCTCTCTCTCACTGACTACACAACACCTCTCTCTCTACACAACACCTCTCTCTCTCTCACTGACTACACAACACCTCTCTCTTTCTGACTACACAACACCTCTCTCTCACTGACTACACAACCACCTCTCTCTCTCACTGACTACACAACACCTCTCTCTCACTGACTACACAACACCTCTCTCTCACTGACTACACAACACCTCTCTCTCTGACTACACAACACCTCTCTCTCACTGACTACACAACACCTCTCTCTCTCACTGACTACACAAGACCTCTCCTTCTCACTGACTACACAATACCTCTCTCTCACTGACGACGCAACACCTCTCTATTCTGACTACACAACACCTCTCTCTCTCACTGACTACACAACATCTCTCGTCACTGACTACTACACAACACCTCTCTCTCTCACTGACTACACAACACCTCTCTCTCACAGACTACAGCTGACTACACAACACCTCTCTCTCTCTCTCACTGACTATGGCATGCAGTTCCCACAAAGGGCAGGAGAGTCAGTAAGTAACAATTTGTCATGAGTGGCGTGCAGTTCCCACAAAGGGCAGGGAGTCCAGTCAGTAACAATTTGTCATGAGTGACATGCAGTTCCCACAAAGGGCAGGGAGTCAGTCAGTAACAATTTGTCATGAGTGGCGTGCAGTTCCCCACAAAGGGCAGGGAGTCAGTCAGTAACAATTTGTCTTGAGTGGCGTGCAGTTCCCACAAAGGGCAGGGAGTCAGTCAGTAACAATTTGTCATGAGTGGCGTGCAGTTCCCACAAAGGGCAGGGAGTCCAGTCAACGTTATATTTGTGGTCTTCAGACTCCACAGTTTCTTCTGTCTTCTTTATGTCCTGCTCTGTCTGTCACCTCTCTAGCTGTTGCATTTGTGTGTGTGTGTGTGTGTGTGTGTGTGTGTGTGTGTGTGTGTGTGTGTGTGTGTGTGTGTGTGTGTGTGTGTGTGTGTGCGTGTGTGTGTGTGTGTGTTGTGTGTGTGTGTGAAATGGGTAGATGGAGATGGATGACTGCATGCACTGTACATGTGTCTGTCTATCTCTCTGTCTTGTCTGTCTGTCTGTCAGTTTGTCTTTCTTTCTGTCAGTGTCTGTGTCTGTTATGGGTATGTTGGTGTGCAAGACTGCATGCAAGCACGTCTCTGTACATTTGTGGATGTGTTCATGTGTCTGTGCTGTGTGTGCATATGTGTGTGTGTGTGTGTGTGTGTGTGTGTGTGTGTGTGTGTGTGTGTGCTTTTGTGTACACATGCCTGCATGTGCATACATCTAGATGCAATCATGCACACTTTTGTCCATCTTCATATGTTTTATGATCCACTTCAGCAAATGGTTACAGACCTTTTTGGCCTGCTGTAAACTAGTTCATCTGTTGATTCCACAGACCTTCACCCATGTCCCAAGGCCAAGTCTTACTACACCATCCTGTGTCTGGATGTGTCGGAAAGCATGAAGGAGAACGGGGCGTTTGAGGAGATGAGAAAGCTTGTGGAGCAGATCATTGATGGTGAGTAGAAAGTTGCTTTGTTGTTGTTAACGTGATTGTGTGTGAAGTTAACCCAGAAGATGTGTGCATGACTGTGTGCAGCTAATTCTGTGATGGCAGACCTGCCCGGAGAGGATTTTCAAGTCAGGCGAAGAGCTGTTAGTTAGCCTGTGTGCAGCTTGGGAAAGGGGATGTGTAAAAGTGCTTTTCATGATCTTTGTTTACAGATCGAGTTTATTGTTTTGTATCAGTCTAAAAGGTAAGTTTTTGTTTACCATACTGTGATGCATGTCATATATTTTCTTTCTTTTACCCTGAAAACAGTTGCTGAAGGAGAGAAAGACTCCAAAACTGGAAAAGGGAAACCTGAATAATATGTAAATCATGTCCAAACATAAAAGATGATACTATCATTTAAATTCTCACCTGGCTCAAGCAATCAGAGAAGTTGTCAAAAACTCCCTTAGGAAATCTACCGAACAAAATGGATGAAACTGATTTTCAAAAAAAAAAAGGAAAATGGCCATATATTGAAATCTGCACTTGTTTCATCCAATCTAAACTAATTTTGCTTGAGGGAGTAAGGATACATGGATGAGTGACTGATTGAACTTCACATGATTTTTTGTTTGTCCTACAAATAATGACTGTTTGTTTTTATCAAAATGGGCATGCAAATGTACACTCAACATGGCAAATGCTGAGAGATACTAATTTGCATTATGCACCCTATGTGTCTGTGGGACAAGCAGCTCAGTGCAAATGTGCATGCAATATAACCACACACAAAAAAAGTGTGAAGTATGGACATATGTGTGTCAGCCTTTGCACATTATTTGATCTCCGCTAAGTCACTACAAGAAAGGCATTGTAAGAGAAAAGGAAACTTGTTTAATGAAAGTAGTTTTTAGATATACAAATCAGTCCAAACAAGTGACTATCCCACTGGCAGAGAACATTGTCACAGCCAGTTAGGATACCCATTGAATTCAGGGGAAACGAGGGAGCTAAATCCTGTACTCAATATCAACATACATACTAAGACACCAAGAGTGACTTCCCTTGACTCATGTTGCCTCTGTAATGCTTTTCAGTTTCCTTGAAATGTTAAGACGAGAACAGGCCTACTTTTATACTTTTGGTTTGCTTGGACTCTGAAATGAAATATGGAGTTCTTCAGGAGGTTTTTCAGGCTTCCATTCATGTCAAACACTCCAACATTGTTTGCTTCGCCTGCACAAAGACAATGCCTCTAGAAGAAGTGCTCAGAAAGCTGTCAACTCACTGGCTGCACTCAAGAAGTAGTGTGCTACAGCTACGGTCTGCATTAGCCGTCCTAAGTTCCCTCTAACTGCTCTCATGTTTACTTTACATGCTCAAGTTGTGTCTACACTCTGACAGGCATGAGACCTGTCTTTTGCTCATCAATATTCCGTCTTGCAGCCATGGAATAGGTTTAAATAAATCGTGGGAGATTGTGACATGGAGGAAAGTTCTGTACTTTGAAGCTTATGTAAGTTTTTTGGAGTTCACCCCCCACCTCATCATCCCCAACTCTCCCTCCCTTCGATGCTCCGGTTAAGTCATGGGTCAGAAGACCTTCTACGTTTGCCTGCCAGTTTCCAGTAGGTACTAAGGTGTGTTTCGAAGGTAGTCTGCACTCTCCCCCCCCCTCCCCCCATCCATTCCCTCCACTCCCTTCAGTTTATGTGTTTAATTTAATTCTTCCTCCCTCCCTCCCCCCCCAACTCTCCTAACACTCAAATGCACACGCACACACTGACACGCTTGCACAGGCATGCACACGCACATGCACGCATGTAGGCAGGCATGCACAACCACACACACACACACACACACACACACACACACACACACACACACACACACTCACAAACACAGGCACATGCACACATATATGCATACATGCATGCACACACATAGACACACAAACTCGGACATATGCACACTTGCAGGCACATAGACATGCATGCATTGATGCATGTTTACACACACACACACACACACACACACACACACACACACACACAGGCACATGCACACATATATGCATACATGCATGCACACACATAGACACACAAACTCAGACATGCACACTTGCAGGCAGATAGACATGCATGCATTGATGCATGTTACACACACGCACACACACACACACACACACACACACACACACACACACACACACATACACATGCACATGCACATAGAATCACACACACGTGCACAAGCAAGCATGCACACACTTACACACACTCACACACAACACATGCATGTACATGCGTGCAAGCACATGCATTTATACTCTAAAATTTCAACAGAAGAAACATAGAAGATTGTCATTGTTGATCAGTTTTTCTCTCATGCACTCGACTGCTTTCCACCCGTATACAAGGCTCACACACACGTGCACAAGCAAGCATGCACACACTTACACACACTCACACACAACACATGCATGTACATGCGTGCAAGCACATGCATTTATACTCTAAAATTCAACAGGAGAAACATAGAAGATTGTCATTGTTGATCAGTTTTTCTCTCATGCACTCGACTGCTTTCCACCCGTATACAAGGCTCTTACACTCCATGCAAATTCATACCTTATGAAGTTGCCTCAGTGATCAATGATGGCATTTTTTTACTTACACTAATTCAGTTTTGCAAACCTCACTGCAGCTGAAAGGGAAACACTGTCAGACTCCTTTGGAGATTGTGATTTCAAAACCTAGAGTGTTATGCCATTTTTTTTTTTTTTTGGGTCTCCATCAGGGTTTTTGTCATTTGTGATACCAGAATCGCCTCTTCATCATCATCAACCACTGCTGGCAACTCATCACAGTGTCTGTAGCAAGAGAGCTCTAGTTTTCCCCTCCCCGCTGTTGCTGCCACCTTCTTATCTTCCATCCTGCTCCACTGCTTTCCGCACCCCACCGTCCTCTTATTCACCTCATCGGACACCTGTCAGCCTGTGAACAATCTTTATTACATCAATCTTCTGCAGAGACCTGTCAGCCTGTAAACAATCTCTGTCACATCAATCTTCTGCAGAGACCTGTTTAGTCTTTGAACAGGCTCCATCACATCAATCTTCTGCTTGAAGGGTAACTGACAGATTGTGTGGCAGGAAAGAATGATTATTTCCTCCCCCTCAACTTCCTCCCCCCCCCCTCCCCCACCTGTTCCTGCCAACCGCCCATCTCTCCTCATCTCCCTTCACCCTGCTGGGGCCCCCGCTCATTCTCCTCTATACCTTCCCACCACCTGTTCACACAACATGCACATCCTAAAATTGAAGAAAATCAACAACAGTAGTTTACATATGTGTTTAGGTGTGGATGACGTGGTCACTTGCACATGCTGTTTTTGTCTGCGGCTGTAGAAGATTTGCTCCCTAACTCAGGTGTGGAAGAGACTTGTGATTGTGTGCAGGTGTAGAAGACGTAGACGTGGCCACTCACTCATGTTTTGTGTGCAGGTGTAGAAGACGTGGTCACTCACTCATGTTGTGATTGTGTGCAGGTGTAAAAGACGTGGTGGTATCTCACTCATGTTGTTTTGTGTGCAGGTGTAGAAGATGTGGTCACTCACTCATGTTGTGATTGTGTGCAGGTGTAGAAGATGTGGTCACTCACTCATGTTGTTTTGTGTGCAGGTGTAGAAGATGTGCTCACTCACTCATGTTGTGATTGTGTGCAGGTGTAGAAGATGTGGTCACTCACTCATGTTGTGATTGTGTGCAGGTGTAGAGATGTGGTCACTCACTCATGTTGTTTTGTGTGCAGGTGTAGAAGATGTGGTCACTTACTCAGGGGTGGAAGAGAACATTGGTGTGGTGACGTTTGGCGGAACATCAAATGTTGTGCAGAATTTGACCAACGACTTTTCCAGAGTACGGGACGCCATTGGTCAGTTTCTGAAGGGATTGTTATATGCTCCTGTAACAAAGAAATTGAATATTCAAGTTATTGCTTGTGTGCATTTGATTTCCTCTGATGTCATGTTTGTATATATATTCATGCACACATATGCCCATGTAAGTACAATCGTGCATGCGTGAATATCTCAAACACATGCACATATGCACCATAATACATTCTTAGGTATGAACTGCTCAGTGTTATATGTATGTATGTACAGACGTGCATGCACACATAAGCACTGAGGCTCATGCACACATAAGTACTCAAACTCACAAAGAAATACATGCACATCACACAGACACACTCCACACACACACACACGTGCACACACACACACACACACACACACACTTGCATGCGTGCACACACACACACACACACACACACACACACACACACACACACACACACACACACTCTCGCACGTACACACTTACACACGCATGCACGCATGTACTCATGCAGGCAGGCAGGCATGCAGGCATGCAGGCAGCTAGGCGCGCACCCACGCCTTGTGTTCATACTTGTGCTGCAGCTACAATGTTCTGTTGTCTCAGGATCATGTAATGTCCTAGAAACTCGCCGTTCAAGCTTTTCTGTTTTCCATGTTTATGTGTTTCAAGAAAGCTTTGCTCATGGTTGTACCTGATGGTTGGTGATTTAAGGTGTTCATTTTGACTGGATTATTTCTGATGAACTTAGTTGACCCTGCTGTGGAGCAGTGCCAGGGCTGTGCTGAACAGTACCACGGACCTGTGCCCAAGTACTGCTCAGGCAGCAGAACTGGTGTCCTCAAATGGTTTAATTCCTAAACTGTGCTAGTGACCGTTAACAAAGTTAACATAGCTAAAGGTATTGAATTTTTTGTTATTTGATGTTAGAGTTTTGTTTTCAGACCCAATCTGACTTTGATGTTTACATACAGACACTGGAGTCAGGTAAACAAATAGAATGATGTTTGAGTTTCTCGAAGCATTCTAAGCCCAATGGAACTTAATAGTATAGTGGAAATTTTATATGTTGTGAAAGAGTTAATCTTGTTATAATCATGTGAAGTTTTTGCATATCTTGGTGGACTATTAATTCCAAGTTGCAGATCTGAGCATCAATAGTCTGGAAGCACATCATAGTTATAGCATGAAATCGTAATATCTTGCTACACAATCATTTTGCATGTGACTTTGTTTACCTTTTAGCAAATTAGCTTTTTAGATTATAGAGATAAAATGAGATATCCCTTCCATTTAATCAGATCAGCCCAGAGTGGCCAGGTAGGAGAGGCAGCCCAAGCTGTTCTCTTGGGATGGGTTAAAAGGGTTAACTCAGGCTGTACACTTGGGGTGAGTTGAAAGGGTTAACTGACATTACCATGTACCTGGCATGTTTGTTTCGCTTTAAATGAACAAAACTGTCATGTTCTTGTTTTCTTTCCTAGACAATATTCAGCTTGGTGGAAGGTCGCCATTCGTCCAGGCATTGATGGTATCCATGGCAGCATTTGTTGAGAAAGGTGGTTTCAGACGTTATGTTTTGATGATAATGGTGTGCCTGTGTGTGAGTGTGTTTATGTGTGTGTGTGTGTGTGTGTGTGTGTGTGTGTGTGTACATGTGAGCATGCGTGTGTATGCGCGCACACAGGCACGGTTATGTGCGCGTGTGTGTGTCTTGTGTGTGTGTGTGTGTTGACTGGCCCGTATGCGATTGATTTTTTCTCTGCCTGTCTGTCTCTGTGTCTCTCCATTCTCTGTCTGTTGTCAGTCTGTCTGTCAGCCTCTCTCTCTCTCTCTCTCTCTCTCTCTGCTGAATAGTTCATTTATTCTATTTTGTGAAACAACAGTTTTGGTTAATGCTTCAGGTGTGCTGGGTTCTTGGTTCATGTCTTCCTTTGTGTTGTTGCTGTTGTTGTAATGGTGTTGAAATTATGACTGAGACAATAGACGACAACAAAATGGAGAATGAACTCTAATTATATTAAATTCTGTGTATATATATATCCCTCATTTGTGTTTGTATTTGAATTCAAAATAACTATCAGTCTTAGTCTTACATGAATAACAGATGAGAGAGAAAATTTAGAAAGAGAGGGGTTAGTTACCAACAAAGGACACAGACAAACAGAGTACAGGACAAGACACTCAGAGAGAGATTATGCACCAGGAAAAGCATGAAGAGCAGAGGGTACTGGAGACCAAGGGATAGGGGTTGGAGTGTGTTTCAGCGCTTATTTTCATATTGAAAAGTCTACACAAAAGTAAGTAAATCATCTCTATTAGGAATACCACCAATCCTTAACAGGTGGGTCTTTGGAGTGAGCGTTTGCTGAGAGATGAATCAAGCGGAGACAGGTACAAAGATGATAATAAAAGATAAGTAAATAAAAGTTGTTAAAGAGAGAGAGTGCTTGCAGGGAGATAATTCAAGTAGAGGCAGATATAAAAGTGTACCAGACAAAAAAAGATCTTTAAAGGGAGGGAATCGTTTCTGGGAAGTAGACCAAGTAGAGACAAATGCTAAAGTGTTCCATGAGACAAAAAGTCTCAAAGTGGAAGGAGCTTTTATTTGGAAGTAGATCCAGCACAGACAGATACAATAAAGGCCTTCAAAGAAGAGTCTTTAGAAGGAGGGTTTTTTAATTGCGAAGCTGATGAAACACAGATGGATACAAAGGCCTTCAAAGAAGAGTCTTGATAGGGAGGACATTTTTATCCGGAAGTAGGAGAGTACAGATAAATACAAAAGTGTCCCAAAACAGGTCTTTCATGGGAGGGAATATTTATTGGGTGGTAGATCTAGTTGAGACAAATACCAACATGGTCCAAGAAAAGAAGTCATTGCAGAACAAGAATCTTTATTGGGAGATGAACCTAGTAGGGACAAATACAGAGGTGTTCAAGAAAAAAACAAGCCATGCATTAAAAGGAAGTATTTGTGGAGGTAAATCTAGTGAAGAAAAAACAAAGCATTACAGAGAAAAAAAAAAGCCATGAAATGGATGGAATCTTTATTGGGGTAAATCAATGGGAGGCAAATGCTGAAGTGTCCCAGAAAAAAAAAAAATTGAAGAAGGGAATCTTTTACTGGGTGCAAATCAAGTGGAGACAAATACAAGTGTTCTAGGAGAGAAAAAAAATCTCTAAAGGGAGGTTATCTGTATAGGGGATTTGGGGCAAATCAAATAGAAATAAATATATTCAAGTGTCTCAGATAAAAGAAAAAAGAAGAAAAGAAAATCTTGAAGGACGGAATCATTATTGGGACAAATCAAATAGAGAGAAGTACTAAAGTGTCCAGGTAAAAAAAAAAAAAAAAAAAAAAAAAAAAAAAAAAAAGGGAGGGAATCTTTATGTGGCTAGGGGTGAGGGGATGTAATCAAGTAGAAACATCTACAGTTAAAAAAAAAAAGTCATTCAGGGTAGGGAGTTTTGGTTCAGCAATAGATCAAGTAGAAACAGATACTGATTTGTTCAAGGAGGGGAATAAAGAGGGGTGGGAGGGGGGGAAGCACAGACAAGTACTGAAGTGTTCTGGGGGTAGGCGGGGGTGGGTGGAGGTGGAAGGAGAGTCATGAAAGGGAGACAATCTTTACTGGAAGTTCAATCAAGTTGGACAAGTATGGAAATGTTCTAGAGAAACAAGTGTCTGTTAAGGGGGGTCTCTTTTGGACAGTTTTAACCGTTATCACTTTCTGTTGCAGCCGGCATTATATCTGTGTCTGGAGTGTATGACGTTCGTCCACGCATCATCTTCATCAGTGATGGCTACCCAACAGAAAACATGGATGATGGAGGAGTGGACACTGCCTACAACATATCGCACGTCAGTACAAACATACATTAAACCAATGAAAAGAAAAGAAAACAAAAAGTACTGTATCATATTTTAAGTGTATTGTAGTGTAGTGTAGTGTAGTGTAGTGCTGTGTAGTGTAGTGAAGTGTACAACTTTTATCACCACAATAGATTTCTCTGTTAAAAATTCGGGCTGCTCAACCACAGTAGAAGACATTGCCATGGCACAGCTCCATTTTGTTTTTCTGGTCTTGGTTATCTTGTCACGCAAAAAACTGGCGCTCTGCCCAGTCTGACCACTAAAGGTGTGTTGTCAGCACTCTGAAACATCTTGTTGAACCAACACACCTGAAATCTGTTGTGTTTTCAGCACTCTGAAACATCTTGTTGAACCAACACACCTGAAATCTGTTGTGTTGTCTGCACTCTGAAATATCTTGTTGAACCAACACACCTGAAATCTGTTGTGTTGTCTGCACTCTGAAATATCTTGTTGAACCAACACACCTGAAATCTGTTGTGTTGTCAGCACTCTGAAATATCTTGTTGAACCAACACACCAGAAATCTGTTATGTTTTCAGCACTCTGAAACATCTTGTTGAACCAACACACCTGAAATCTGTTGTGTTGTTGTCTGCACTCTGAAATATCTTGTTGAACCAACACACCTGAAATCTGTTGTGTTGTCAGCACTCTGAAATATCTTGTGAACCAACACACGTGGAATCTGTTGTGTTGGGAATATGTTGTGTTGTCAGCACTCTGAAATATCTTGTTGAACCAACACACTTGAAATCTGTTGTGTTGTTAGCACTCTGAAATATCTTGTTGAACCAACACACCTGAAATCTGTTTTCCCTGTTGCATGTTACTGCCTTTCTTTCCTCATTTTCTGTTTTCTTTCTCTTGCCCTACTGTTTGGTCTTTGACCTGTAACGTATGTTGTTTTTCTTCTCTTGCCCTTCTGTCTGGTCTTTGACCTGTAATGTATGTTGTTTTCTTCTCTCTGCCCTTCTGTCTGGTCTTTGACCTGTAATGTATGCTGTTTTCTTCTCTTGCCTCTCTTTCTGGTCTTTGACCTGTTAATGTATGCTGTTTTCTTCTCTTGCCCTTCTGTCTGATCTTTGACCTGTAATGTATGCTGTTTTCTTCTCTTGCCCTTCTGTCTGGTCTTTGACCTGTAATGTATTTGACATAATGTCTCAGTTTCCCATTCTCTTGAAATGAATTTTTTTCAAACTGCTTCACTAAGACAACTGGTGTGATTTAAGAATCTGATAGCTCAGGCATATGACGTAGACTTCAGCAAGAGCGATGAAACAAAAACAGATAACAAAGTCTTCGTTCAAATCTACCCAAACTTTAAACCGTATTTGCCGTGTACCACTGGCGGCTGTAAAGACGAAGCAGTCTTGTGCCTTTGCACACAGACCATTCCTTCTATACCCACTCATATCTTTTACAAGGTGATGAAGGTCTGTGGTGCATTCCATGTGATATACCGCTCACTATGAAACATCTTCCTTGAGAGTTTTGGGACTTACATAATGTAAGACATAAACACTGAACAGCAGAATCCATTAAAAAAAAAATCTTGTCGAGAGATGTTTCACCTGATGTGGCTTTTGAGTTCTGAAAGAGTGAACAAAAGTCAGTCACCACGTCAGTCTTGATCAAGAATTTGTTTTTTTGTGTGTTTTTTTTAATTGTTCTGAACAATCAGGGAAAAAAAAATCTTCAAAGAAGGGTTACGATGGACCATCCACAGAACCACTAATTTACAAACATCTGTGCACGCGCGCGCGCGCGCGCGCGCGTGTGTGTGTGTGTGTGTGTGTGTGTGTGTGTGTGTGTGTGTGTGTGTGTGTGTGTGTGTGTGTGTGTAGTAGTCTCTGTGTGTGCGTGTGCGTGTGTGTGTGTGTGTGTGTGCGTGTGTGTGTGTGTGTAGTCTGTGCGTGCGCGCGCGCGCGCGCGTGTGTGTGTGTGTGTGTGTGTGTGTGTGTGTTTTCAATGTTGTTGTCAAGTGGTCTCCTCCCTGACATGGCCCTGTTTTGTCAGATTGGATTATAAAGAATGAGAGTTCAAGTTCTGCTTGTCCTCTGACGCCGGTGTTCAACAGACTCCACTGCATGTTGTTGAAACAGGTGAGGTCAGGCATCACACGCCTCATGATGGAATTTGCCAGAAAGGAAAGGTACAGAAAGATCCAGCCAGTCGTCTACATCCCTGTTGGCACACACCCCAGACAGAGTGAGAATGCCTTGTCTCATCGTCTGATTGAGATAGATAGATAGATAGATAGATCGATCGATAGATCGATAGATCGATCAATCGATCGATCAATAGATGGATGGATGGATGGATGGATGGATGGATAGATAGATAGAGAGATAGATAGATAGATATAGATAGATAGATAGATATGTATAGATATAGATAGATAGATAGATATGTAGATAGATATAAGAGAGAGATCTCTGAACAAATTTTGGTCTACTATTTTTGTGAAAATTCTTCCTTTTTCATTCAGTGAATGCTCATCTGCGCTGTTTAGAGAAACTTTTCACATAAGCAGGAGGACATGCCTCATTTAAAAATGTCTCTCTATGTTTATATGAAACCGCTTCTTATGAGAAGGTGACCTTGATCTAACAGCAAGCCAAAGAGTTTTTTCAATTTTAATCATGTATATTTTGCATCAGCCTTTGACTTTGGCGTTCGGAGTACAATGTTTCAAATTAGGCAGTAATTTTGTAGTACTTCTTATCCCAGGCTCCTGGCCTCCACAGGTGGTATCTGTGAAATGTCCACCTTATTTCTCTCTGTCCTTTTCATTATGGGATGGTGTGAAAGGGTAAGGGTGCAGGAGAAGACAGGCAGATGGTAATGTGTAGAAGCCAAGAGACAGCAGCCAGTCAAAAAGACGCAGAGAGGACAAGCAGAGTTTTCTCCCTTTTGTTCTTCTTCCGTGCCAGTCGCTCAGGGAACACTGGTCACTGTCACACAGCGCATCTAAACATATAAGGGCAAACAGAGACCGCAAAGCCAGAGACAAACTGCTGCAGACAAAACGGGCCTCGTGAGGCCGGAACAGACAGAAATTTGTGCTATCTGTCCCGGCTTCAGTGTTGTCTGGCTCGCCGTCCATTCAGACTGTTCACACATATTTACTATCAGTGAAACATCAGAACCCAAGGAATAAAATGTGGTAAGTTGCATTTGACAGTTTTGTTCCTGTGCTAAATCATTGCTGATTAATGTCCCAGAGTGAACCCACTTTTAATGTTTGTGTCATATTTTTCACAATTTTGATAAGAAATACTAAAGAGCGTGAAATAATTTTATAATGAATATATAGCTGGCATTTCACTCTTCTCATACATATAAACTTTATTGTCCAAGACGGTGTCTAAGTGGAGAACTTTGTTTTTGAAAATGGTAGAAGACACAACTGACTTTTCTCTTCACTGGGCTGTTGGCGCGTGCTTCTGATATGATTTCCAACTGAAAATTACTTTGTTGAAATGGTCCATTGGATGATAATTTTTATACATTTTCAGTTGTATCTATGATAGAAATGGAGTCATTAAGATGATTCTGATTGGGAAGTCTGAATTTCGCAGAATGATAATTTGGATCAAAACCCTGATAATGAATGAAGAAGGCGGCCTGCTTAAGGAAGCAGGCTCTATCAGTCATTTCGTATAGTCGCAAACCCCTGTGGAAAGATCCTAGGCATGCGATATACAAAATGAGAGCATGTGGACTTTACTTTCAATGTGCGTTTTTGGATTCTTTGGTTTCTTTTATGCTTTTTGTGAAATCAAGAATAATTAAAGGTCTGTTCAACGGACAATTCAAAATGGCGCCAAGATTAATTGTGCAGCCCAGTGCGGTTGTAACAAATAGAATACAATAATTTTTGTGCCTCCAGTGACATGTATACAACTGTGTAGGTTCTGTGGCATTCATAATTTAAAGAGTTTACACACAAAAATCAAGATTCATCAATCAAGGGAGGTAAGGGGGAAGATTACTCTCAAACATAAAATTTTTGTCCATGAAGGGTAACAATGAGATTAGACATTGTTAGCGCATGGCTACAATTATTATTTTTTTTGTTCCATGTTCCTTCTCTGAGCGCTTATCTTTGATTTTAAGAGAGACATTTTCTTACAGACAAGATCTGTCCAGTTTTGTGAACTTCCTTGTCTGTTTATATGACCGTGCTTCTCATGAGCAGATAATCATGAACTGATGGCAAGCCTGACGTTCTCTGCATGGAGTGAAACAGCTGTTGCTTGCTGGTCCTGCTCGCCTACCTTTTGGAGGAGCTTTAAAGCTGGCTTGGTGGAGAGGAGTTTCTGTTCATGCCCCCTTCCCTTTCAATGCTGGTCTGTCTGTCAAACTGAAGTGATGACCTTTGACATTTGCTTTACATCAATGCCAGCTTTTACTCTCACTTTCATTTGTTTATGTCATTTGTGTATGTGTATCAACTTTTTAACCCATGTCTATCTGTAAGATTATAGGATGAATACTGAAACAAAACTGAACAGGGATGATTTTAGTTCCAAGCTTTCGCCACAAGGGCTTCCCTGTGGGAAAAGATGTTCAACTTGTTTCAGTATTCATCTTATTCAAATATACCTGTTGACGTCATTTTGTTGAGGCACAGTGCGGTTTTTAGTGAAAAATTTTCCTGTGAAATTATATGTATATCTATCTATCTATCTATCTATCTATCTATCTATCTATCTATCTATCTATATACATATATCTGCCTTTCTACATCTATGTATCTCTGTATATGTGTTTTGTGTGTGTGTATGTGTGTGTGTGTATGTGTGTGTGTGTGTGTGTGTGTGTGTGTGTGTGTGTGTGTGTGTGTGTGTGTGTGTGTGTGAGCGCGCGTACATGTTCATATTTGTTGTATACTGGTTCTCTTAAAATGATTTAGGTTATTTTTTTTCCCAGAGACAAAGATTGGGATTTTAACCTTTTGACGGCGTAAGGATGTTCACCTTTTGACAGCATGTTCTCCCATACTGTGACCAGGAGTTACTGAGAAGCATGGCGACGCTGAGTGAGGGTCAGTACATGGAGCCCAGGGATGTGCACAAACTGTGTGGTTACTTCCTGGTTCAGGTGAGAAGTCCTGTGGTCCTGGATGTCATTATCTACAATTTTGACATTCAGACGGACAACATGTTAGTTTTGATGAAATGTAGGGTTTCACTCAGAGGAAGCTTATCACTCTTTTGCATTCGCTGTCTGTGACCCACTGATGCTTAGAGCTAGAAGAGGGAGAGAGAGAGAGAGAGGAGGAAGACTGAGAAACACACACACACACACACACACACACACTGTTGTTCAGTGTGTGTGACCCAATATTTTAATTTTTTTTTTTTTTTTTTTTACATCTTTGGATACACAGTTCTGATTGGTTATTTTTTTTTCTGTTTGCTATTGGTTTTAGTTTTGTAAAGTGAACAGTACTCAGTTGCAATTAAACTTTCGTTTGCAGGGCATTTTGTGTGAAAGCATTGGTGGTTCAGTAATACCAGTGAGAGGACAGCATTCATTTTGTGTGTGTATATGTTTGCAACCCTTATTCCACAAATAGTTTTTTTTTTTTTTTTTTTTAGGTTTTCTTCAGGGTTTCTTTGGGTTTTTCAGCACATCCTTCATATGTGACACTGTATTTTGAACAGTTCCAATAAAAAAGGCAGGGAATCAAACCCAAAGGACTGGACTCGTTTGAATGGCATGAATGTGGTTCTGTTACAAGTGCTAAACCAATAGCAAACAGAAAAAAAAAACCAACCAATCAGAACTATGTATCCAAAGAGGTAAAAAAAAAACAATTAAAATATTGGGTCACACACACTGAGAAGTGTGCGGATGTGTGTGTGTGTTTGTGTGTGTGTGTGTGTGTGTGTGTGTGTGTGTGTGTGTGCGTGCGTGCGTGCGTGCGTGTGTGTGTGTGTGTTCTCTGTCTCACTGTCTCTCTCTCTCTCTTCTACCTCCTAAGCATCACTGGGTCACATCTGTAGGCCCCATTCACTGCTCCTTGCTAGGCTCCAGCTGCTTGAGTTGGGAATGATGTACCTTGAAACTCTTTAACTCTTGAAAAGTGTTAGAAAACTGAAGTGAAAATCCTTAACATAAAGGTCACAGAAAAATAGTAGACTTTCAAAAAATAAATCAAATGGGCCACTAAGTTTTGTTTTTAAAAGCTTGCATAAAAAAAGCAAAATACATTCTGTGTGCAGTGGATTACTTTTTGGTGTAAACGAAATGAGGATTTCATTTGTATTCGATGATTATTAGGGTATTTTCCTTTGTTTGATCCATACTAGAAGGAGTGGTTGAATTGCTTGTGATCAAAATCAAATCAAAATGGGTTGAGAACGTTCTCTTTTCAATGAGGGGAAGACACTGAACAGTGTGGACTGGTCTAGGATCAGATCGATCAAAACACAGAGGGAAATTGATTTGGGTATTGTGCTACAAGGTGCTTATCTGGGGGTGGAAAAGATGAGGGGGCGGGGGTTTAGACTGTCTTGGCTCCTATGCTTTTTGTTTTCTTTTTTTTTTTTTTTCAAAGTTCGTGTACTTTCTGGGTTGTTCTTTTTTTTCTTCTTGTTCCTAGGCTAGAACTTGGAGGTTCATGATTGGTGAGATTTTATCACATGTAACTTATTTGGAGTCACACCATCAAAGATGGTCACTTTCCTTCTTCAGGGATGATGCCCAAACAGGACACCACCTGTAAATATTGTTTAAATTTTGTTTTGTTTTGTTTCGTTTCATTTGTAAGTCATCCATCCCATTTCACCAGTAAATGAAGGCCAGCTGTTCTATGAAGGACACAGTTGGATTCATGGTGTTTTGAAAGCAGTTTTTGTTTGTTTGCTTGTTTGTTTTGTTTTGGTTTCTGTGTTTTTTTTTTTTATCAGGGGTGTGTGCGATGGGGATGGGAGTGGGCTTGTTTTCAGTCTGTTTTTCAATGCATGTGTTCTCACAGAGGACATCAGTTTAAAGTTATGTCTGATGGACATGGAAGGCATTCCAGTCTATACAGATGTTGACTGTGAAGAGAACAATTCCTGTAGACCTGCATGTCTGAAGTGGGCATTTTAACTCTTACCAGTTCAGACATTTTGGTGCTAAGTTGTTAATAGAATTGCATAATCATTTATTTTTTTTAACATATTCTTCATTTTACTGTTTATATTGTTTTCACTGCTAGTAATTGACAGAACGAAGTCAGTGTCTATGGTTTGAAAATGGGGAAAAGCATGGTCTCTGAAATATTAGATTTGGGGGGAGGCCATCCACTTTCTCTTACAAGTAAGAGGGAACCCTGTTTTGATATGTCAAAGTGTTATTACTCGTAACAAAAAAAAAAATGTGTTCCTCTTTGAGTCCTTTGTTCCATGTGTTTGATGAACTGATGAAGAAACTGATACTGCCCATTGTTATCCCATATCCCACGCCAGGCGTACTCAGTGCTCGTTCATATGGATACAAATGGTAAAGTATGCTGGGCGACATGGTTGAAAACACTTTGTTTAGCCTGGGGTTTGGTTACGCTTGGTTAAATCAAGGTGTAGGATGTGGAATTTCTTTTTTTTCTTCGTTTTAAACACAGAATGACTGATCACTATCTACAGGACAGGTACAGCTTTGTGATGAATAAGGACTTACTCAGTATCTGGTCTGTTTAAAACATCATGTGAACCTGAATGTTACTTTGATTTTGTAGACTGTAGATGTTTTCGAGACTGTCTGGTAAAATTGCGTGTTGGTGTTCTTCCTGTTAATGGCTCATTATCTAGAACATGTGTAGTGAAAGTGTGAACAAATTGTGCCCCTGTATGCAATGTTGTCGAAGATGAACATCATTTTATTGATGTTTGCCCCATATATTCTGATATTAGAAGCAAATAAGTGGAGCAAGTTGTCAGTATATACTAGTGTTTTAAAAAGCGGATCAGTGGAAAAACTGGAAAATTCTCCTTATACTTGTTTTTTTTTTGCTATTCAAAAAGAAAAAATAATGATGAGAATGCATAATGTTAAATACACCTAAGATATCAAGCCCGTTTGTAAATATCTGTGGTACCATTTGTGCTTCAGTGAGCCAGTACTTTCTGTATATGCATGTTCATGTAGGGCTTTGGCCTTTCTAAGGGCGAGTGGCCGAAAGATATCGAAATATTGTTCATTGTTCATCTGTTGTTTGGTGAGTATGAATGTGGAATGGTGCTTTGGAGAAAAAAAAAATGTACTGGTTAGACCTGATGTAGATATCAGAGAGTGAAAGCTCTCGCAACGTTAGGGTAATTTTTTGTCCTGCGATATGCTGTTTGCTCATGTTTGTACTGGAAAGGAAAATGTATCTAAAGAAGATTGAGAATACTAAACAATTTTCTGACATCTTCAGGAGGCCATCGGCAAAACGCTGGCTTGCCTAGAGGACACACATGAAAAGTATTCGGATAAGCAGATTAAAGCTGTGGCGATGGGTCTGGTGCCAGACTTGAACGATGAGCAGAAGGTGATTTGATTCTGTACTGTCCTGGAAACATTTCACAAATACAGAACCTGAACAAACAAATGCACACTACAAAAGATGCTTTTTTTATTTAATTTTGAAGCAATAATTTCAGTATTGACACCAAAAAGAAATAATGCATGTTCACAAGTTCAAGTGCATGTTACTAACATAGCATTTATGAGAGTGTTTGCATTTTAATGAATACCTTTGATATTTCATGCTAACATATATACAGAATTTGAACAATGATTTGTCTCATAAACAAGACCGGACAGAGCAGGCAAGAGGCTGCAGAGCCTGTATACCAGTATTATATATGTGTGAAATGATATATCATATTTAATGTTTGATCCTGTAGTCGTGTAATTAATTCATTTGAGATGAACCAGTTCAGCAATGAGTAAGACTGAACTCTTTGCATTCACGGAGTCAGTTATATGCATTATGTCTGTAAAATCAGATTGTACATTGCATCATGAGAGAATTGTAATTGCAGTATGTTGTTGAACTTGATTTTCTGTTTTGTTTTACTGATGGGCAGGTAAAGTGAATTTGTGGAAAATAATGGGCTTATAAGTAATAAAAGAAGGATAACTCTTTCGCCCATGATAAAATAATTGCAGGCCCATAACTCCAAACACATGCTGCTTACAACACTAAATCGCCTCACAGAAATGACCACGCAGAGCACACAGAACAAACAAACAAGGGCCCCATGACAAGAAAGATAAGATTTTTTCATGATAGTCATGAATATATTGTATGATCTCTTTCTACCATGATTTCATTAACTCTTTTACTGCAGGAGAGACATATAGATAAAAATGGTTCATTTTATGATGTGGTATTTATTATTATTATTTTTTTTTAAACAGCTAATTTAGCTGGGAAACCACACAATGTCATTATCATAAAACATTCTAGAAATCAAGTGACTGACTACACCTGTACTTAATGTGTGTGAGATACCATTAAGCCCAGACTTGATGAATGTGCAAAGAAGATTTTGGACACAGCTGGCACCTAAATATAGCTGTGAGTGAGATCATTCCTTTAACATTCTCCAGTTCAAAGGAATTCAAAAAGAAATCTCATATGAGGCAGAGAAGTGCAAATGATTACACATACACACACACACACACACACACACACACACACACACACACACACACACACACACTAACTTTTTCACCCAAGATGAGACAATTCTGGAGTTCTGGGCATGTCAGTGTGACATTGTGGAGAAAAACAAATCGTTCTTGTTGTTTGTCCTTCCCCATTTGGTCCCAGCTGTCAAAATTACTCTTTCTCTTTAGCACTGACATGACATGTGCGGTATTCAGGCTCATATCAAACTGAAACTGAGTATGAAAGTTAATTATTTCACAGAGTGAAGGGGTTAAAGATCTTTTTGTTTTATAGACCAGTTATTTTGAACAGAAAAAGAGAAGACATGTGGCTAGGAACTTCATAAGATTACGTGTCAAAGAATAATCAAAGATCAATGAGTGATTTGCTCTGAACATTTGATGATGATTAGAATTAGATGGTTAAAGATGGTTATGAAGAAACAAGTGGTATCCCCCTACAAGGAGAGAATTCCAAGTCAAAACAGCAATTCAAAGGAAATGTACCAAAGAATCAAAGAATGATGTGTGCATTGAACACTTGATGATGATCCCCAGGAAGAGGTGGTGACGATGGTGCAGAAGGTGCAGGTGGCGCCTCTACCCACAAGAGAATTCAAAGTCGAAACAGCAATTTGGAGGACATGTATGAAAACACAGGTGACTGAATTTTTTGTTGTTTGTTTTTGGTAACTTTCTTTTTGTATATTGTTCTTAACATCCTGAAGATGAATGGGGGTTGATGCTTGAAAAAACAAAACTGCTTTTTTTTTTTTTATACCAGTGGCTTCCTATGCCTCTAATGTCAAACTGCATTGTTGTCAGAGATCTTCCAAAGCATGCAGGCAGTTTTCTTGGTCTTTGGCAAGCTGAAAATAGGCTTCGCAAAGTGACACCTTCAGCTCATGTTTGCAGATAACATATGTGAAGTTACATGTGCAACAAGGGCCTGCTCAAATGATTTAAGGAAAAGAATTGCTTAAAACTTTGATTGGTCACCCATACTGCTGGTGTTCCTTTCACGATTCACCCATACTGCTGGTGTTCCCTTCACGATTCACCCATACTGCTGGTGTTCCTTTCACGATTCACCCATACTGCTGGTGTTCCTTTCACGATTCACCCATACTGCTGGTGTTCCTTTCATGATTCACCCATACTGCTGGTGTTCCCTTCACGATTCACCCATACTGCTGGTGTTCCTTTCACGATTCACCCATACTGCTGGTGTTCCTTTCACGATTCACCCATACTGCTGGTGTTCCTTTCACGATTCACCCATACTGCTGGTGTTCCTTTCACGATTCACCCATACTGCTGGTGTTCCTTTCACGATTCACCCATACTGCTGGTGTTCCCTTCACGAGTCACCCATACTGCTGGTGTTCCTTCACATCTCAGTTTCCCTCTGACAAACATGATAAAACTGCCTGCAGCAAAGTCCCCTGTACATGACTCCCTCACAGAAGAGTTAAGCACTGGATTGTAAAAATGACCTGGTCAGCATCTGCCAACACGTACTGCCTTGTTATCAGCTGTTATGATGCAATGGTCAGCATTGCAGATAGCATGCCTGGATGTCGCTGGGTCAGTTTTCATCAGCCTTTCATCTGGAAGATTTTTTTCTGCCTCAGCTGGCTCCACATAGAGCTGAGTCTGAAGACAAAAACCACACAATTGAGCTTCATCCACTTGTTGGCTGTATCTCTGAGAGTGGAGTTCTGCAGCCATTTGGGAGGCAGAGTTTGTTGTTACAGTTTTCAGCCATTGACCTCCTTTGTCAGCCTACCATCATTGCTCTGAACACACCCCAGGTGCTCAAAGACCGCACCTCTGTGTCATTTCATTCAGAACAACACATGGTCCACACCTCTAGTGTCATTTCATTCAGAACAGTGACTGTGGTCCACACCTCTGGTGTCATTTCTGTCAGAATGACACATGGTCCACACCTCTGGTGTCATTTCATTCAGAACAGTGACTGTGGTCCACACCTCTGGTGTCATTTCACTCAGAACAGTGACTGTGGTCCACTCCTCTGGTGTCATTTCATTCAGAACAACAGTGACTGTGGTCCACACCTCTGGTGTCATTTCATTCAGAACAGTGACTGTGGTCCACACCTCTGGTGTCATTTCATTCAGAACAACAGTGACTGTGGTCCACACCTCTGGTGTCATTTCATTCAGAACAGTGACTGTGGTCCACACCTCTGGTGTCATTTCATTCAGAACAGTGACTGTGGTCCACACCTCTGGTGTCATTTTATTCAGAACAACAGTGACTGAGGGATGTTGTCTGGAAGTGATGATCAAGATTTTGTTTGTTGTCTATCCTGACTTGCATTCACGATTGTTGTGCTGTCAAGACATAAAGCTGTGCGAACTGTTCTTCATGGTCATCGTGTTTCAGACATGAAGCTGTGTGAACTGTCCTTCGTGGTCGTCCTGTTTCAGACATGAAGCTGTGTGAACTGTCCTTCATGGTCATCGTGTTTCAGACATAAAGCTGTGTGAACTGTTCTTCGTGGTCATCGTGTTTCAGACATAAAGCTGTGTGAACTGTCCTTCGTGGTCGTTGTGTTTCAGACATGAAGCTGCGTGAACTGTCCTTCGTGGTCGTCCTGTTTCAGACATGAAGCTGTGTGAACTGTCCTTCATGGTCTGGTCGTCATGTTTCAGACATGAAGCTTTGTGAACCTGTCCTTCATGGTCGTCGTGTTTCAGACATGAAGCTGTGTGAACTGTCCTTAATGGTCGTCGTGTTTCAGACATGAAGCTTTTTGAACTGTCCTTCATGGTCGCCGTGTTTCAGACATGAAGCTGTGTGAACTGTCCTTCATGGTCGTCGTGTTTCAGACATGAAGCTGTGTGAAACTGTCCTTAATGGTCGTCGTGTTTCAGACAAAGTGAATGCAGGGGAACTGCTGCCGCTGGGAACGCGAGTGTTGAGGGGCCCTGACTGGCACTGGGGTGACCAAGATGGCTATGGGCCAGGAACTGTGATCAGCCACAACGACAGGAAAGGTCAGCTACATCGGTTCTTCTGTTTCTCATTGTTTCTCTCTCTCTTCTCTCTCTCTTCTCTTTCTCTTTTTCTCTCTTTCTCACTCACTCACTCTTTTCTCTCACTCACCCACTTAGTCACTCACTCTATCTCTCATTCACTCTGTCACTCACTCACTCTCTGTCTCTCTCACTCACTCACTCTCTCTCTCTCTCTCTCTCACTCTCTCACATACACACACTCACTCTCTCTCTCTGTCTCTCTCTCTCTCTCTCTCACTCACTCACTCACTCTGTCACTCACTCTCTGTCTCTCTCACTCACTCACTCACTCTCCCCTCACTCTCTCACTTTATCGCACATACACACACTCACTCACTCTCTCTCTCTCTCCATAGCCTTGCTTGGAAAAAAAGAAGTGTGAATGGCAAACAGCTGGTGTTGACCAAGAGCATGCCCATCATGGTGAGCTGTGTGTCATGTTGATCAAGAGCATGCCCATCATGGTGAGCTGTGTGTCATGTGGACCAAGAGCAGGCCCATCATCATGACCTGTGTGTCACAAAAGGAATCCTTTGAGTGGTGTGGGCAGGAAGGATGTGATTGGACAAGCTATGAGTCAGTGAGAGACATGACAAACTGTGAGTCAGTGGGAGACATGACAGGCAGTGAGTCAGTGGGAGGTGGAGACATGACAGGCAGTGAGTCAGTGGGAGTGGAGACATGACAAACTGTGAGTCAGTGGGAGTGGAGACATGACAGGCAGTGAGTCAGTGGGAGTGGAGACGTGACAAGCTGTGAGTCAGTGGGAGACATGACAAACTGTGAGTCAGTGGGAGTGGAGACATGACAAGCTGTGAGTCAGTGGGAGAGACATGACAAGCTGTGAGTCAGTGGGAGACATGACAAACTGTGAGTCAGTGGGAGACATGACAGGCAGTGAGTCAGTGGGAGTGGAGACATGACAAACTGTGAGTCAGTGGGAGTGGAGACATGACAGGCAGTGAGTCAGTGGGAGTGGAGACGTGACAAGCTGTGAGTCAGTGGGAGACATGACAAACTGTGAGTCAGTGGGAGTGGAGACATGACAAGCAGTGAGTCAGTGGGAGTGGAGACATGACAAGCAGTGAGTCAGTGGGAGTGGAGACATGACAGGCAGGTGAGTCAGTGGGAGTGGAGACATGACAGGCTGTGAGTCAGTGGGAGTGGAGACATGACAGGCTGTGAGTCAGTGGGAGTGGAGACATGACAGGCTGTGAGTCAGTGGGGAGTGGAGACATGACAAGCTGTGAGTCGGTGGGAGACATGACAAGCTGTGAGTCAGTGGGAGACATGACAAGCTGTGAGTCAGTGGGAGACATGACAAGCTGTGAGTCAGTGGGAGTGGAGACATGACAGGCAGTGAGTCAGTGGGAGTGGAGACATGACAGGCAGTGAGTCAGTGAGAGTGGAGACGTGACAAGCTATGAGTCAGTGGGAGTGGAGACATGACAGGCTGTGAGTCAGTGGGAGTGGAGACATGACAGGCTGTGAGTCAGTGGGAGTGGAGACATGACAAGCTGTGAGTCGGTGGGAGACATGACAAGCTGTGAGTCAGTGGGAGACATGACAAGCTGTGAGTCAGTGGGAGACATGACAAGCTGTGAGTCAGTGGGAGACATGACAAGCAGTGAGTCAGTGGGAGTGGAGACATGACAGGCAGTGAGTTGGTGGGAGTGGAGACATGACAGGCAGTGAGTCAGTGGGAGTGGAGACATGACAGGCAGTGAGTTGGTGGGAGTGGAGACATGACAAGCTGTGAGTCAGTGGGAGTGGAGACATGACAAACTGTGAGTCAGTGGGAGTGGAGACATGACAAGCAGTGAGTCAGTGGGAGTGGAGACATGACAAGCAAGCAGTGAGCAGGAGACACTTTCTCTGCATAATGGAGAATGTACATGGTTCCTTAGAATTTTCTCTGAGAATCATGATCAAGCACAACCCTAAGACTCTGTCTTAAGAATGCTGTTGGAGAGCAATGGTGATAACCCTGCAAGAAAGGACCAGAAACGGACACTTGGGTCAGTGGACCTGGTGACCAAGCCGGTGAGGGGTGCTGACTTTGTGGGACAGGGGGAGGGACTCCCCTCTATCATGCACATCACTCACCTGATTCATGGGACAGTGGCTGTCAGTCAGCTCCGTCAGGCCGAAGTTTTGTGGCCAATGCAGTAATAAGATAGTCACGTGACGCCCACCCTACTTCCGCCTACGGAAGATGCCGAAGTTCGTGTACTGTACGTCATTCTTCTTCGGCCTGTCACCCAAGCAAGATAAGTCTTGTGCTCTGTCTCGCCTATACTTTGCCTTTGTGTAAAGATTGCTGTGTTCGCATTCTGAAAACTCATTTATTTGTGGCTTGTGCTTATCCCTCAGAGTATCTTGACGTGTGAGGTTATCGCTGGGCTAGCATTCTAACCTTATTTTCGGAATTTTCTCGCGATTGTGTTCCCGGTTCTGCTTTCCGCGTCACCGGTTCAGCTTGATTGGCATTTTCCATCGCCGCGTTCATCGCTGGTTCGGTGCCTCTTTATCCATCGGCCTCCCTTTTCAATCGCCTTCGGCCCAGTCGCCACTAAATTCCGATTTCTCCCTCGCCGTCATTTATTCCACAACAACCTGTGCGACGATCGTGAGCCAGTCTCGTCGCCATCCCTGTCTCGTCGCCATTTTGTTTTGCGGGTCTCCCCCTCTTGTCACCAACTTATACCCCAGTATTTTACAGGGGGTTGTTTTCGTCCACAATTTAATTCCTTTGCCCCCTTCCCTCATTTGCCAGAAATTCTCGCTCGCCTTCGTGTCCTCAACGATCGCGATCGACCGTTGTCCTGGTATTACACGTGGCGTTACTCAGCACTTTGCGCCACGTCACGGTCGCTTCTCACGCGCAGTTTCGCCTTTTCTGCTGCGCTTGGTGTCCCTGTACGGACTTGTTTTCCTTATTTTCCATTGTGTACGTTGTTCATTTTATTTTGTGTGCGCACGGTCGATCGATTGCCCTAGTTATTCCCCTCGATCGACCGTCGTGACTTTCTCGCTTACGATCGTGTGCTCCGGTTTCGCTCGGCGCCATCGCCCAATATGGTGAAGGACTCGGCTGGGTCGAGCAACAACTCTGACGTGCAGGGTTCGCGCTCTTTCCCGGAGGACCCACGAGTTGGTTCCAACCCCGAGCGAACCGTTCTCTCTTTGGGAGAACGGACGGGCCGCGGGTAGTTGGAGATGACCCTCCCGCGGAGGGGACGCGGGAATCTCCCTCCTCTACCCGACCGACGGACGCACGACCGTTGCGTTCGAAAGCTAGAAGGCAACCGGCGGCTATTGCTAAGTGCCTTTCATTCGACATGCCCAGGAAATCTAAGGGCAAGGCCCCACTTAAGGGACCCCCCCTAGCCAAAACTTCCCAGCGGGAGTCCGCTTCGCCCCCAGCCACCCTGCCTTCTAGCTTTCCTGCGCTTACACACTCATCACCTTACTATGCCGAGTCACGCGACCCCCGGGCCCCCGGGGACCCTTGCCGGGCCGCGGACAGGCACGGGTGACGGCCTTGGGCTGGAACCCCCACCCGTCACTCGCATGTATGAGACAGGCGGGTCCACTTCTTCCCCCCATCTGGACTCGCCGTCTCACGACGCTCTCCCCCTCCGTGCACAGGTGCAGCCAACACCCCTGCACGAGGAGCGTCCCCTTAGCTCCGGATGCAGTGTTATGGCCACGTTGGCACGACCATGCACATGTCCATAACTCTGGGCGTATGGGAACACCGAGTGCATCCACCGGTTGTGATCATACACAAAGACGGCCGACCAACCCCGCTCGCGCCCGTCGCAGGTTCCCTAGGGGTTCAGGACGTTGGGGGCCCGACTACTCGGCCCCCCCCACTTGGGCAACGTCCTCGGTCCCGTTCCTCCGGGGGAGGATCTACCAGCGGGACCACGGGTAACCTGCCCCATTCCTCTGGGGCCCGGCATGCTCCCGGGGGGGGGGACCACATACTACGGTCGATTATTATTCCCCCCCCTCCTGCCCCAGGTACCCCGGTCCCCGGCGAGTCCCTGCACAGTACTCTGGGCCGCCACAGCCCGCTTATCTCCCCGGGGACCAGTGGCTCTATGCCCCCGAGAGGGACCAGTGGCTTAATACCCACACCCAACCTGAACAACTATTTGGTCGATTGTGGCACCCAACCTCACAGACTTGGGTCGACCTGGTCTCCCACCTCGGGCGCTGTCCGATCGGCAGTCCGGGCTCTCCCACCCTAGCCCGTCTGCCGAGTATAGAGCCACGAGGGTCCCGCCCTCCCCCCCCCCACCACACCCTACCAGGGCGGGACCCTCGCGCACCCGCGCACTTGCCTCCTGAGGAAGACCTCCCTTCCCAGGAATTAGACTCCCCACAGCCTGAGGAGGACTACGATGAGGACCTCTTCTCATCACTTATGACATCAACACCATTGAACGGTTTCGACCGGACTTGGTGTCGAGGGACGCCCCTCCCTCTGCCGATATCTTGGCCTTTCCTGAGATCGTTGGGCCGCCCCCAGCCCAACACTCAAGACTCAGGATTGTAGCTCCTCAGTCCCTCACTTCACTGTGGGAGAGTCCGGCGAAACGCGCCAGGGGTGCAGACGCCGTCCCCACGCGGGGTCAGACCTTCCCCCGGCACCCAATGCGGCCCCTTTCGGCGCCCTACTTGGGACCCGCAGGAAGCACCCTGTTACCTCCCTCTTTGCTGACAATCCGGCCACCAGGGAGTGGGCCATCTCCCAATCGGATTGTCGCCTGATACCCAACCGGGCCCCCCCTATACTTCGGCCACTGTCTCCTTTAAGGCGTTAAAGGACTGGGACCGAGTAGCCCGGATGGGCATCTTACACACCACTGCAGGGCATGCCTACCTTAGCATGCTCTTGCAGAGGGCGGAGGTACTCTGGCCTGGGATGACGGCGCCGTCCCAGGGCCTTCGGATACAAACTCCGAACCCCACCAGGACGAACTTCGCTTGTTCAGCGATCCCTTCATGCGACACCTAGTCAACAGGATATCGCATCACTTGTCGGCTGCGGCGGACAGCGCAGCAACGACCCATTTTAATTGTCTGCTTGTGGCTAGAGAGACGCGGTGCTTGCACGCTCCTCGCTCTCCCCGGCACTCAGGGCATCCCTACGATGTGTCCCGGGCCAGGATCACTCGCTCTTTGGCGAGTACTCCACCTCGGCTATGTCTCTCTCTCTCGAGGAACGCAAGCAGGCGGGCGTCCTTCGCCCCCCGGCCTCAGCCACGCCCTTCCAGACCCCCCTTTCGGTCTTACCCCACCCCAGGCCAACAGGCCCACTCCGTACCCCCGTCAAGCCGCATTTCACACCGCCGGGCCGGCCAAGCGCCCACTTAACGCAGAGGCCTAAACCAAAACCTCGCCAGAATTTTCGGTTCGGCCAGCAAGCACGGCCCGCAGGTGACTGGAGGACACTCCCGTAGGGGGCATGGAACTGGCACAACCTGCCCAGCAAGACACCGGCCCACTGTACCCCTTCCCCCCGGGACCATCGGCTCCCCTGGCGGGCAACCTCTCCCGGCATGCCCGCCAGTGGCGACGTATGGGCCTCAGCCCCTGGGTAGTGTCGGTGCTTCAGGATGGGTTTCGCCTACCCTGGGCGCACGGTCGCCCTCCCCTCATGCGTTTTCCTCCTCCGTCCCCCAGCGACCCCCCCACCTGCCCAGGCGGAGGCCCTCCGCCTGGAAGTCCTCGAACTCCTACAGAAGGGGGCCATCGCAGAAGTTTTCCAGCCCAACCCCGGGTTTTACTCCCACCTGTTCGTGATCCCCAAACCTCGGGGGGATGGAGGCCCATCCTCGACCTTTCTCCCCAAACAAGTTCCTAAGACATACCAAGTTCAAGATGGACACACCCTTCCAGATCAGAGACTCCATTCACCATTTAGATTGGGCGACCTCCATAGATCTGAAAGATGCGTATTTCCAAATCCTTATCCACCCGGCGCACAGACGTTACCTCCGGTTTGTCTGGGCAAGCTCGGGTGTTCCAGTTCAAAGCTCTCCCCTTTGGCCTCTCCCTGGCACCCTTCCTCTTCACGAAGGTTGTCAAGGAGATGGCCGCCCTGGCCAGGCAGGAGGACATTCGCCTCCTGGTTTACCTCGACGACTGGCTTGTCCTAGCCTCCTCCCAGGCTCAGTGCCAGGCCCACACCACCCGCCTCCTCAGCCTTTGTTCCACCTTGGGGTTGTAATCAACCCCCTCAAGTGCGAACTTATTCCCAGTCAGAGGTTCTCTTTCCTGGGCATGAGTTTCGACACGATTACCATGAAGGTCGCCCCGACCCCGGAGAGGTCCGCCCGGATTGTGGACCTCATCGTGCGCCTCCGAGAAGCCTCGCACACCTCGGCCAGAACTCTGTCCTCCCTCTTAGGGATGATGGAGTCCCTTTCTGCCCTCATTCCGCTGGGTCGGGTCCCCAAACGCCCAGCTGCAGAGGGAGTTCCGTCGTCGTTGGTCCCAGACCTCGGACCGCTGGGACCTGACCATTCCCTCGGCCCCTGGTTCTCGGGTGCCACGGAGGAATGGCTCAATCCGTCCACCCTGACCACCGGCGTTCCGATCTCTCTCCCAACTCAGTCCCTCGAGCTATACACGGACGCCTCCAACTCGGGCTGGGGGGCCCACTTGGGGGACAGTCATGCCTCGGGGATGTGGGACACACAGATGGCTCGCCTCCACATCAACATATTAGAGTTGGAAGCGGTCAGACTGGCCCTCCTCCACTTCCAGCATCTAATCTCGCACCGACTGGTTCTCCTCCTCACGGACAACACGTCGGTAGCCCAGCCCATTACGTCAACAAGGGGGGGGGGGGGGGGGGGGGCTCACTCCATCGGCCTCTCTCTCAGGACAGAGGCCCTCCTTCGCTGGTGCCACGCACGGGGAACCACCCTCCGTGCGAGACACATAGCGGGGACACGGAACATCCTGGCAGACACTCTCAGCCGGTCAGGGACCCTTCTGCACACAGAGTGGACCCTGAACAAGCTGACACTAACCACTGTCTGGGAT
>JADBJO010004168.1:92500-160000 GCA_016801955.1 Conus betulinus | reverse complement strand
ATGTGTGAGCCACTGTGAAGAACTGTTCACTGCAGTGAGGAAAAGAAAGGGGAAGTGCTTTGGACAGGTGACAAGATCCCCCCATTCCCTCCAGACCTCTCCACCCCCCCACCATTCCCCCCCTCCCTCTTTTTGTTTCACTTCCTCCCACCCCCATCCAATTCCCCCATCTCCCCCGTGTCTCCTCACACACTCCCCCATCTCTCCCTCCTCCCCCTCCCCTCTCCACCCTCTTCCCCTGTCTCTCTCTCCCTTTGTGCTTATTTTGATCCCCAGTCACACACACACACTTTGTCTTAGAGTCATTTTGAATCCCTTGAAAGGAATAAGGGAATTTGAACTGTGGATTGACCCAGAGACTTTTAGATCTTTGGTCTAAGTTCTCTCAGCATGGCTATTCCAGATATAAAGAGTGTGTTTCTAGTCTGTATGAACACCTGTGATGAGGTGTGTTTTACTCACTTCCTAGTCTGTATGAACAAATGTGGCGAGGTGTGTTTTACTCACTTTCTAGTCTGTATGAACACCTGCGGCAAAGTATTTTACTCACTTTCTAGTCTGTATGAACACCTGTTGCAAAGTATTTTACTCACTTTCTAGTCTGTATGAACACCTGTGGCAAAGTATTTTACTCACTTTCTAGTCTGTACGAACACCTGTGGTGACGTGTTTTACTCACTTTCTAGTCTGTATGAACATCAGTAGTGAGGCATGTTTTACTCACTTCAAATCCTGACATTGCTTCATTTTGCCATATGGTTGCATTCAAAATGCGACGTATGCCACTGTCTAGCTCAAGAGTGATTTGCTCTTGATCTGCACAATATGCTAATGAGACAACAAAAACGGACAGTCAGTCAGACGAGTCATGCTTTATGCATTTGACAATACATTAATTTGTGTGTCTTTTGCCAACTTCATGAACATTTCTTTGCAGGTACGGTGGGACAATGCAGAGCTGCAGGTGGTGCGTTATGGTGCCGAGGACAAATATGACGTCATGTATTGGTAAGGGACACATTTCTGCTGCAAACACATTCTGCATGATCATGGTACAAAATTCACTATGTGCTGGCTTCAAGTACTGATAGAGACACTGCAGGCTCAGACTCCATGAAAACCCAGTATTGCTTTGGTTTTGAAGGTATATGTTTAGATTCTGATGACTGAGAAATGATTTTGAAGGTATATGTTTAGATTCTGATGACTGAGATAGATTTAGAGATCATCTGAATGGTGAACTTGTAAATTATCATTATTTTCACAAAACGTGCTTTGGAATATGACATTATTTTCTGAAGGGGAAAGAATTGTAGATAAGGCTTCAGAACACAAGACACACTAATTTTGTATTTTGCTGAGTGCAGCGTCAACTCTGTTACTTGGCTTCAGGTTGAAACCATCTTGCCTTCTGGGAAGGCGTGCTAGAGCTGGCCTTTGTATTTCTCTGTTTCCAAATCTTGGTTTCAAGTATTTTTAAATCAGAAGCAGGTTTTGTTTAATGCTGCTTGTTTCTCTGCTGATCCCCTTGATCTGAATTTCACAGCACCATTGTTCTTTGATGGTGCTTTGGGTATTATTGTCATTGTTGATCAACCACAGCATCAGAAATTTGAAAATGTGCTTTTGACAGCTGTGTTTTTTCCCCAAAGCAGTGTGAATTAAAGGGTCAGTTAGTGCATGCAGTTTGCACATCTGTGTGCATGACAGACTGGAACATACCAATGGATCTTCAAGAACAGACATATGAAACATGCTACTGCATATGTGCATGACCGATGAGCCCAGTGGCTGATGGATACTATGAACTGAGTTGACATGGACAAAGGCTCTGACTGCATGTCATGCATGTCAGCTAGGTCACCAGACTGTTTCAGACATACATGCGGCATCCTGCTCAGAATATGGAAGAAAACATTTTGCACATAGTCTGAAAATTACGTCTGATTCTCTGCACTGGTTTTTTCCTCTGGCCATTCCCAGCAGCTGTCATTTAGGCTGTGGAGTGACAGCAGTTTGGGAAGGGTGTTTGAAGTGTGTGACAGCAGTTTGGGAAGGGTGTTTGAAGTGTGTGACAGCAGTTTGGGAAGGGTGTTTTTGAAGTGTGTGACAGCAGTTTGGGAAGGGTGTTTGAAGTGTGTGACAGCAGTTTGGGAAGGGTGTTTGAAGTGTGTGACAGCAGTTTGGGAAGGGTGTTTGAAGTGTGTGTGACAGCAGTTTGGGAAGGGTGTTTGAAGTGTGTGACACAGTTTGGGAAGGGTGTTTAAGTGGTTTAGTGACAGCAGTTTGGGAAGGGTGTTTGAAGTGGTTTAGTGACAGCAGTTTGGGAAGGGTGTTTGAAGTGTGTGACAGCAGTTTGGGAAGGGGTTTGAAGTGGTTTAGGGACAGCAGTTTGGGAAGGGTGTTTGAAGTGTGTGACAGCAGTTTGGGAAGGGGTTTGAAGTGGTTTAGTGACAGCAGTTTGGGAAGGGTGTTTGAAGTGTGTGACAGCAGTTTGGGAAGGGTGTTTGAAGTGTGTGACAGCAGTTTGGGAAGGGTGTTTGAAGTGTGTGACAGCAGTTTGGAAGGGTTTTGAAGTGTGTGACAGCAGTTTGGGAAGGGTGTTTGAAGTGTGTGACACAGTTTGGGAAGGGTGTTTGAAGTGGTTTAGTGACAGCAGTTTGGGAAGGGTTTTCAAGTGTGTGACAGCAGTTTGGGAAGGGGTTTGAAGTGGTTTAGTGACAGCAGTTTGGGAAGGCTGTTTGAAGTGTGTGACACAGTTTGGGAAGGGGTTTGAAGTGGTTTAGTGACAGCAGTTTGGGAAGGGTGTTTGAAGTGTGTGACAGCAGTTTGGGAAGGCTGTTTGAAGTGTGTGAAAGCAGTTTGGGAAGGCTGTTTGAAGTGGTTTAGTGACAGCAGTTTGGGAAGGGTGTTTGAAGTGGTTTAGGGACAGCAGTTTGGGAAGGGTGTTTGAAGTGTGTGTGACAGCAGTTTGGGAAGGGTGTTTTTGAAGTGTGTGACAGCAGTTTGGGAAGGGTGTTTGAAGTGGTTTAGTGACAGCAGTTTGGGAAGGGTGTTTGAAGTGTGTGACAGCAGTTTGGGAAGCATGTTTGAAGTGTGTGACAGCAGTTTGGGAAGGGTGTTTGAAGTGGTTTAGTGACAGCAGTTTGGGAAGGGTGTTTGAAGTGGTTTAGTGACAGCAGTTTGGGAAGGGTGTTTGAAGTGGTTTAGTGACAGCAGTTTTGGGAAGGGTGTTTGAAGTGTGTGACAGCAGTTTGGGAAGGGTGTTTGAAGTGAGTGACAGCAGTTTGGGAAGGGTGTTTGAAGTGGTTTAGGGACAGCAGTTTGGGAAGGGTGTTTGAAGTGTGTGACAGCAGTTTGGGAAGGGTGTTTGAGGTGTGTGACAGCAGTTTGGGAAGGGTGTTTGAAGTGGTTTAGGGACAGCAGTTTGGGAAGGGTGTTTGAAGTGGTTTAGTGACAGCAGTTTGGGAAGGGTGTTTGAAGTGTGTGACAGCAGTTTGGGAAGGGTGTTTGAAGTGGTTTATTGACAGCAGTTTGGGAAGGTGTTTGAAGTGGTTTAGGGACAGCAGTTTGGGAAGGGTGTTTGAAGTGTGTGACAGCAGTTTGGGAAGGGCGTTTGAAGTGGTTTAGTGACAGCAGTTTGGTAAGAGTGTTTGAAGTGGTTTAGTATATTTTTTTCCCATTCCTTAGGTTTTTTTTTTTTTTTCCTTTATTCTGATAACTGGTTCACAAGCTGTGTGCCTGTTGTGTCCATGATTTTCCATGTCCTAGACAGCCTTTTGTTTCCTAGACTGCCACATGTGGTGGGTTTTGGGGATTTTTGATGCTGTAAAATATACCTTCACCTGTTGTAGCTTGTGTCTGACCTGCATTGAAGGAAGATCGAGCAGGTAATGCGTAGTTTCAGTTGATGTGTCCTTTGTAGTTCCCAAGATCAGTTTCATTGCTTCAGTTTGAATTCTAATCAAAGGAGATTGTTCTGGGGACAGTGTTGTAAGACTTCGTCCATAGTCAGTCACTCTGAATACAACTATGTGATACACGTAGAGATAGCATTATTCAATGCTTCAGCTGCCTTCATGGCAGACAGGCCCATGATGCATGTACGTACAATATTACCAACGTGGAAGACAGGCCCATCATGCATGTAAGTACAATATTACCAGCGTGGAAGAGAGGCCCATTATGTATGTAAGTACAATATTACCAAGGTGGAAGACAGGCCCATTATGCATGTAAATACAACATTACCAACATATCTTCTCAAGGTCAGCATTCTATCAAAGCTTATACCCAAGTAGTGTAGGCTGTCAGTTGATTCAATTTTGATCCATTGAAGGAAACTGGTGAGGGTAATTTTCCTGATGTGTAACTGCTGAGAGTGCAGACCAATGTCTAGGCTTTTGTAGGGCTGATGGGCGATCCAGTGTCTTGACACCACTAGGCAATGTTGTTCAGCTGCTGCTGGATTGCTTTCATTCATTCTTGAGCATTCATTGACCTTGTGTAGATCAGACCGTCATCTGCTGGTGTCAACACTTATGCAGTTCCATTTCTGTTGAGATCTTCAAGGCCTGGACGTTGTACAAAACTGTGGAGAATTGAGAATATGAGGTTCAGACATTGGGTCCAGGGGGTGGGGGATGGGTGGGCAGGAGGGGATAAGACAGGAGACGTTTCTGGTGTATTTTGTTTGGGTGTGTGTGTTACTTTATTAACCTGCTTGGTTCTACAGTGATCCTAGAGAGATTCCAGGGCAAGAACCACTGGAGTTCAGGAGTCGCAGGCAGCAGCTAGGCCGCAAACGTCAAACTTTAAAACTACCCAGGTACCTTTCTTTTCCAGGAAATCATGACAGCCAATCTAATTTCACATCCCATTAAAAGAAAAATGTTCCACCTCAAATTGTGATATACACACACACCCATTAATGCCTCCTCCCCCCCCCCTCCCTCCCATCCACCAATTCTCCTCCCCTTTTCCCACACCTCACACTCATACATACACACACACACACGCACACGCACGCGTGCATGCTCACACACACACACACACACACACACACTCACACACACACACACACACACACACACACTCTCACACACATTTGCTATGTGTGTATTTGATTGAGTGAGTTTTGGGGTTAGTGTGATGTGTTTGTGTGGAGGCATATTTGTGTGCATGTGTGTGTGTGTGTGTGTGTGTGTGTGTGTGCACATCTGTTTGTAGGCATGTGTGTGTATGCCTGTGATCACATCTGTCCTCTCCTATGATTACTGAATTGTTCTTTTGTTATTGTTTTGATATTTTCCCCATTCCCATAGACAAGCACAGAGAGTGACTCAGTTTTGTTCTGTGACTGAAGATGATGTGCCGACCGTTACCCAGAAGACCAACGACCCAGCTGCCGATGCTCAAGACTTTGATGAAGGCCAGTGGCAGTGGATGGACGTACAAGGGCAGTGGAACCACTACTTGCCTCAGGACAGTGCACACATTGAGAAAAAACTACAAGAAGAAACAAAAAATGGCTCCTGCATCATCAACAGAGATGGAAACAAGTAAGACCCCAGCTGTCATTGGATCTTAGTTAGCATGTGTGTTGTTACCATCACCATGAAGTAAGACCACTGCTGTCATTGGATCTTAGTCAGCATGTGAGTTGTTACCATCATGTGTGTGTTGTTACCCTCCACCATGAAGTGTCTGATGTCATCATTTGTGATAGTGCACAAGAAAACCCAGTTTCCGCCGTACAGCACATGTTGTAGCGCAAGGCAACAATTGTCAACAACTATAAAAATAGCTTTGAAAAAAATTCTGTTCAGGGCTATTCTTGACTTTTATGATGTATAATTTGCATACTTTCCATTCTATCCCCCCCTTCCCCTCCCCCCCCCATTTTGAGACCCTTTGAAATAAAAACTGCGTGGAATTTCCTATGTATCCCCAGATGTGTTAATGTTTGAGTATTCTTCCTTTTCAGAGAAGTTGTGGAAGGAACTGAATATAATCTTTGCATTCTTTTAAACCTGATGGAGACGTTGACGCAAAGTGCTTGTTTGAAAACGTTCTCGTTGTGATGCTAGGACTGTTTGAAAATAAGAACAAAATTGTTTGTAATTTTCCACATAATATGTAGTATTAATGCCAAACTTCAAATTGCTGTAAAAGTCAAATCTAGAAAAGATACTTGGATTCTGGGTTTGCTGTGATCAGAAAGTTTTGGAAAGTTTTTTTTTTTTTTAATGGTCTGGTTAAAAAAAATGCAGAAAGAATAGTAGGAGCTGATTATGTCTGAGAATGAAGAAGAGAGAACTTCTCACATTGACTACAGACAAGAATCCAGTCTCTGAATATTTGGGAAAGGGAATCAAGTTTGCTAGCACAAAGAGAGAGTTTTCTATGACCATGATGATTTTGGTTAAAGCATGGGTGTATAGCTGAACAGCAAAGGCTTTGCGCCAGGCTATGAACTGTGATAATTCAGAGATAGCCGGGAGCAGATCAGTGGTCACAACATTGTACTTCATGATTTTCTGCATTGGATCATCAGCTCCGGAAAGATTTTAAGAGTATGTCCATCTTTAATTGAAATTATTTTAGATTTAATTATTTTCACTTTCTTTGCAGTCGTAGAGTCATGTTTCGCCGCTGGAAGGAAAAAACGGTGGATGCTGGGACAGAGTGTGCTGTGCGCCGGATTCCAGTGGAGCAGGACTGATGGGTGATGCCAAGCTGACAGAGGATGTGTGTTCTCCAGTCTTCATGTGCTTCTTTGCAGGGAAATCATCATTGACTGAGTACTTGATAGAAACCGTGGTGGACACTTGTGTAGAGAGTGGGTGCTCAGGACAGATAGTCTGATGGATTGTGTGAACCTGGCAAAGATACCATCACTGGTGTGTCATTGGTGTGCCACCATGACTTGTCTGTCCTGTCACATGACAGGAAGTGGTGGACATGACAGGAAGTGGTGGATGCTAAGTTATGGGGTATGCAAGGTGTTGGATTCCAGTGCCACACGAGGGATGAATAGCTGCTGGCAGTGTGTTCTGTGCAATGAAACAAGGCTAGGTATCATTGAAGTAACATTGCTGTGGGGCAGTGTGTTCTGTGCAATGAAACAAGGCTAGGTATCATTGAAGTAACATTGCTGTGGGGCAGTGTGTTCTGTGCTATGAAACAAGGCTAGGTATCATTGAAGTGATGTTGCTGTGGGGCAGTGTGTTATCTTGTGGGTGACCTCAAAGAGACCTGATGTTCCTGTGGGCTGCTGACGCTGACGCTGACACTGATACTGACACTGACAAACCGATGGAACATCGCAGGACTGGAGAAGGCAATATCAGCCACACAGAGATTACACAAGAAGCATGAGAAAGCAAAACAGAAGCCCTTGTCGATGGTAGAGTCTGCGCTTCTTTGCAGTCAGCAAATAATGTACCTCTCTCATGATAGAGAACTCAAAAAGCACCAGATCAAGGGCTATGTGCTGAAATGTAGTATACCGAATATAAAAGAAAAGTTAAAAAGAAGTAGTTCCTATAACCACAAGTCCAGAGGGGCAGTGCAGTGTCGGAGGTTGGCAGAGTCTAGGGAACGTATGATGGGAGGTGGACCCCATTGCTCTCCCTCTGCTGCCTTTCACCTTCCCTGACCTGAATCAGTACCCATAACCACAGTGTGGACACAGACCCATAACCACTGTGTGGACACAGACCCATAACCACTGTGTGGACACAGACCCATAACCACTGTGTGGACACAGACCTTTTTCACATTAAAACAAAAAAACGTGTGTCGGCATGTGGTTCGAACTCCCAGCAGTCAGCTTCACAAGCAAACACTGACCATTTCACAATGGGTTTGCTAGCTCATCATCCTATGTGGATGGTGTAAACACTGACCATTTGACAATGGGTTGCTCATCATCACATGTGGATGGTGTAAACACTGACCATTTGACAATGGGTTGCTGCTAGCTCATCATCATCACATGTGGATGGTGTAAACACTGACCATTTGACAATGGGTTGCTCATCATCATATGTGGATGGTGTAAACACTGACCATTTGACAATAAGTTGCTCATCATCATATGTGGATGGTGTAAACACTGACCATTTGACAATGGGTTGCTAGCTCATCATCACATGTGGATGGTGTAAACACTGACCATTTGACAATGGGTTGCTAGCTCATCATCACATGTGGATGGTGTAAACACTGACCATTTGACAATGGGTTGCTCATCATCATATGTGGATGGTGTAAACACTGACCATTTGACAATAGGTTGCTCATCATCATATGTGAATGGTGTAAACACTGACCATTTGACAATAGGTTGCTCATCATCATATGTGGATGGTGTAAACACTGACCATTTGACAATGGGTTGCTCATCATCATATGTGGATGTGTAAAACACTGACCATTTGACAATGGGTTGCTCATCATCATATGTGGATGGTGTAAACACTGACCATTTGACAATGGGTTGCTCATCATCATATGTGGATGGTGTAAACTTGGCACACAGAAAGTTGATATTATTGGTGTTGATGTGCACACTGAACAGGAATGTAGAACTTCTTTCTTGTGAGCTGAATTACAGTTATGACATTAAAGATCAGAGCATGAAACCCAGTGCCTGGAACTAGAAAACGCAAATGGTCTTTCAGTCTGATTTGTTTTTTGCTGTAATTAATTGCTGTTGTTCCTGTGATCAATATTCTTCCCATTCTGGGTTGTGGCAGCTCATGAATATTGGTAGATGTGATTTAACTGTATGAAATGTATCAATGGTTACATTCTCTCATCAGCCAGACATTATGTGTATATACTGCTGACAGTTTCAATGAAATGAATATAGAGATGTCACTTGGAAACAGAATGCAAATTTGACATAGTCAGGGTTCTTATTTTTTTAATGTTGTCTGGAAAGTAGCTAAAATGAACTACAACTAATTAACCATTACACGTGATAAGATTTTTGTAACCGAACTCATGCAGCATTCTGTGGTTTGTGTTAAACAAAATGGTTTCAGCCTCTTGCTCCCCTAAAATAATTGCATTTTTGTGGAAAGTGTGTTGCACCTTGAAACATTATGGTGTGACACATTACTTCTAACTGCTCGTGTACAAATGAGCTGTTCATCAGTCATGTAGTGTGTTGATGTATGCAACATTATGTTTCAGTTTGTGTGTGTGTGTGTGCGTGTGTGCGTGTGTGTGTGTGTGTGTGTGCACACAAGTGTGCTGTGTGCGTGCATTTGTGTGTGTGTGTGTGTGTGTTTATGACTCGTGAACGCAGAATTTTGTGCGTGAGTGTGTGTGTGTGTGTGTGTGTGTGTGTGTGTGTGTGTGTGTGTGTGTGTGTGTGTGTGTTTGTGTGGGGTGTGTGTGTGTGTGTGTTCCTGCGTATATCTTTTAGATGTTGAATTGTTACAACTTGTAAAGCGCCCTGTAGCCTACGTTGTTCGGATGGGCGCTGTAGAAATTGTCCTCATTATTATTATGAAAAAGTTGACATTAATTGTGACATATTTTGACAGGTTTATGCTTTCTTTTTCAATACTCACTGACCTGAAAATAGCTTGAGGACTGTTAATCAGAATAGTTAATGTGTCCATGCATTTTTAGTGCACCTTTTGCACGTTTTTCAGACTGAAGCATGTGTGTATGTGTGTGAGCGCACATGTACATATGAGTTTAAGTGCATGCGCGTGGGCACGTATGTGAAGGTTCAAAATATGCACATTTCACTCGAGAGGAAATATGCAGTGTACATATGCCACCCTTAGCATGTCTGTTTCAGTTGAACAGGTTTACACATTTGCAAATTAAGAGCAACACAGAGATGTAATACAACAGTCAGTGGTAGTACTTGTAGTAGTGGCAATATGAGAGATTGTGTATATAAAGTTTGTTGCTGTGAGAGCATAACAGAGTGTGTCCGTGTCTATGTGTGTGTGTGTGTGTGTGTGTGTGTGAGTGGGGCATGCGTGTGTGTGCCTGTGTGTGCATTATGTATCCATCCATTGATAGTAGCGGTGTGAAATTGTGTATAGAATGAGAAGTTGTGAAAGGGAGATTTTGTGTGTGCATATTGGTATTTATAGTGGCAGTGTGTAAAGTTGAATTGTGGCACTAGAAATAGTGGAGATATGTACGATTTTATGTGTGTGTGTGTGTGTGTGTGTGTGTGTGTGTGTGTGTGTGTGTGTGTGAGTGAGTGAGTGAGCATGAACAGGCTCACACACATACATGCAGAGGCGGATAGGGGGTAAGGAGGGGCCATGGTTTCATGCATGCTTATCCTGCCCTGTCTTGTCTTTCTCCTAGCAAAAAAAAAAAAACAGAGAAAAAAAATCTCAGCAGTTATGGAAGATTTGATACATGATCTCCTCCTGAGATTCTGTGGGTATTTTCTGTCAATGAAATGGACCGATGAGTGCAAAACATTGTGAGACTTTCAGTGTAGTTTTGGAAATTACTTCTCTTCATTTTACCATTTCGTTTTATGTCCTTACCTTCACTGAAAGACCCAGTACGGAAAAAAAACCATGACACAGTGATATTCCAAGCACTTTTTATGATCACAATGCTTCTCTTCTTTGGTCACATGCATTTCCACATCAACGAAATGAAAAACAACCGAAATAGCTAGGATCCCCATGTACATGACTTTGGGTGTGTCTGGCCAGTTCCCCTGTGTCTGTTTTAAGGTGTATGTCTCCATTCTGCCATTGACACCCTTGTCATGAAATAAAGTATGTAAAAAAAAAAAAAAAAAAAACACCCACAGTCAACATTTATTCATGACAAATATCACAAAACTTTACTGCCATGCAGATGATTGACGATAGAAAATTCTGTGCCACCACGTGCAAGTTCTTCTCCAGATGTTACATCTATTCTTCAGTAGAAACTACTGTATCCATGTCATAATTTGCACCCTGAAAACCTTTATTAGTTCCACACATCCCTATTGGAAATTCAAAGATCAGTAGATTCAATGATGTCTCTATCTCATACAGAGAACATTGGACAAATAACCATAGTCAGGCTGCATGAAGGATGTAATATGCCAGCAGGCAAGAACATCCCCAAGTTTGTGTGGTGTAGGCTGTGCCTCACGACGACCTGTCAGTGCACGACCACCTCCCAGGGCACAGCGCCTAAAGGCAGTGTGAAAAGGGGTCATTGTACACTGACCAGAGGTCCACAAGAAGGACTGCGCTCACCGCCTCTGACCTGTTGTGCATGACCTGGACAGTGGTTGTGGAGATCTAGGACTGCCTGAACATCGGTCACCGCTCCCTGCAACCTGCTGGCTTGGGATGACAATGAAGGCACTGCATATTACACACACTGGCCCAGCAGATGCTGGTGGCAGTCTGTATCCACACTCTATAACAATGCTGGTAGCAGTCTGTATCCACACTCTATATAACAATGCTGGCAGCAGTCGGTATACACACTCTCTATATCAATGTCACTCATAAACAGGGAGGAACAAAGCAATGGTTACAACCCTCACTCCAAAAATGGAGGCTACCAATGATGGAGCATGGTGACCAAAATACCTGCCCTCCCTTCAGCACCCCATCATAGTCCACCCAACTGTCAAAGGCTGCCCATCTGTTTTGAAGGGAGGGTCAGCTGGCAGCAAGGGGGAGAGACACAGGACTGCTCTCAGACTGCTTTATGAACGCTGAGCCTGATAAACCACTTAAGTTACAGCTGTACCTGCGCGCTTGCACGCACCCACATGCACACATACACACACACACACATTACATATTAATGACATGCAAATCATACACAATCATGGCTTAAACATATCCACACATGATTTCATAAAAGAACAAACAAACATGATGAAGCCCCCTTACACTAAATCAGATGTACATTTACATAGTTAACACATTTCAATCAGACATTTCTGCTTTGAAGTAAATAAAGATCACAACACACAAGACTTTGCCTTGCCTGTGACATGCTAGGAATTCATCTCAACTGTTCCTGATTAAAATGTGATAATTCATACTATGCTTGCTTCCCTTGAGATCAATGCAGAAGTTCCACAAAACCCAGTTTGAGCCACGAGTTCTGTTGATGCTGTGTTCAGTTTATCCCCACGCGCCTACCTGCTTTGCCACGACCATGACCTTTGGTTTCTTCAGGGCTTTACTAGCATCCTCAAACTTCTTATGATCAGCAGCTAAAATGGCCTTTGCATGAGTGATACAGACACATGGTGGGATGCTTACGCTGAGGATGCAATGGCACAGACCTGGGTGTAGCTATGTATATGAAACTATTCTCAGGGAACCCAAATTGGGAGCAATACTGCTGACAGGGCATGCAAGATAAGAGAAAACAACAACGAAACGGTTCTACAGCTGTAACGTCCACTGAGAGTTGCTGGTTCAAATCCTGGCGGCATCTGGGAGGTGAAGAGTGGAGCATTGTATTTCTGATGTGCCAGGCAAGGTGTGTGCATTAGGTATGTCAGTTCTTGAACTCCTAGGTGTGGATGCACACCAAAGATCAAATTCGCATTTAAAAGGTCTAGCAAATTATCCCAGAGTTTGGTAGGTTATGGTACACCAACCAGAGGCATCTATTTTGTGGAATTTGTTTTGCCCTGACTAGCTCCGACCCAGAACTGGGTTTGTTTGTGCTCAATGGAAAGACTTGGACCACACAGTCAAGTTTCAACCACTGAATGGATACGTCTCTTAAAGTGCTGCTCAAATTTCTTGACCAACACTGCAGGTGTCTAAATCTCTTGGATGTAGTTTGTGCCATGATAATTATGAAAGTAAACATATGGTACAACCCTGTCAGTCTCTCAGACCAGAATACAAATTCATAGCATCATCATCAGTCAGCATAAAAAAGGCTAAAAAAATTCTGTGGTTGTTCATGCCCTGCTCTCATGGTGACCTCAGTTTCAATTCCCTCGCCATATCTTTGGCTATGGTTTGATTCTGTCAGGGTCACCAGTTTTGGCGAAGTCATGTGGACTGTTGTTTGATGGATGTGGAGGGTACAGAGGGAGAGCTCAGTCTCACCAGCTCCACAGCTATGCAATTACTGAGGGGGTTTAGTAGGTGCTATCCTGCATATGATGGATTAGAACAGGCACCATCTAACACTACTGAAGTGACTGGGCAGCAGTGCTGAGTTGTCTGGATGGCTGCCTCATGACGACTTGAATTTTTTTTTTTTTTTTTTTTGCTATCCCAACCTCTGCGCCAACTCAGAGGCAGTGCACCCAAGCTGCTCATTCCGACACCCTGTCCACAGCCACAGCCCGGGAGGCCCCGCCGCAGCCCCGACACTGGCAATCCACAGGGAGCAGTCAATGTCAAGTCGTCAAGAGGCAACCCACCGGAGGAGACACTGCACTGCTGCCGAGTCACTTCGGTGGTGTTCAGTGGCACCTGTTCTGATCTAACATACGCAGGACACCACCTACTAAGCCCCCTACTGATGACAATAATTGCTTAGTCGCAGAGCCGGCGTGAGTGAGCTTTCCCTCCGGAGGGCGCCACCACGTCCGTCCAACAACAGCCCCCATGGACTCGCCGATACTGGTGACACCGATGGAACCAAACAAGGCCAAACACGTGGAGAGGACATCGAAATTGAGGTCACCATGAGAGCAGGGCATGAAGGGCCACAGAATTTGAGACTTTTTATGCTGATGATGATGAGAATGAGGATGATTAAGGTGATGCTACGGATTTCCATTTCGGTCTGAGAGACTACATGACAGGGCTGTACTCCATGCATCCTTTCATAATATATCTCAGCGTCAATTAGGCCCGAGAGATACAGGCACCTGCAGTGTTGGTCAGGAAATTTGAGCAACACTCTCAGAAACGCATCCATTAAGTGGATTAAACTCAACTGTGGTCCCAGTCTTCCCAACTGAGTCCGCAGCAACTCAACTCTGGGTAGGAGCCGGTTGGGGCAGAAAAACCCACATGACTTCTGATGGGATTCCAACCCACGACCTACCAGCCGGGAGTTCACGACACTAACCACTTTGCCACGGCGGCTGGTACGATGACTTGAATTTAACTGCTCCCTGTGGACTGATGGTGCAAGGTGGAGGGCCGGGCCAGGGTGTGGCTTTGGATGAGTGATCGGAATGAATGGTGTGGGTGCAATGCACTAAGGCAGTAAGAAGATGGGATGAAAAAAAAAGAAGAAAAAAAAAAAAGCATGTAGCAAGATACTTGAGGAAAAAGTTAGGCCCAGCCCTTCACTGCCCTGTGAAATAGTGAAATACCTTGACTGTCACCTAGACAGCAACAACAATCACTGCCCTGTGAAATAGTGAAATTCGCTGTCACCTAGACAGCAATAACAATCACTGCTGCCCCATGAAACAGTGAAATACCTTGGTTGTCACCTAGACAGCAACAACAATCACTGCCCTGTGAAATAGTGAAATACCTTGGCTGTCACCTAGACAGCAACAACAATCGCCGCCCTGTGAAATACCCTTGGCTGTCACTAGACAGTAACAACGATCACCGCCCTGTGAAATACCTTGGCTGTCACCTAGACAGCAACAACAATCACTGCCCTGTGAAACACCTTGGCCGTCACCTAGACAGCAACAACAACCTCCTGCACAGAGTTCATCCTAGCATCCCTGTGTCTGGTTGGTCCCTGGATGATGTGGTGATACCAATACTACGTCATAAGTGAATTTAAAAAAAAAAAAAACAAGAAACAAAAACCTGGGCTTTTCAACCTTTACCCTTGGACAATCAAGATTACCAGCAAATGAAATTTGTCTTCTGGATGATCAGAACTTTAAAAATGATGCTTTCAGTACACTTTTTCATTAACTGTTTGAAACCTTATTTTAAAAGAAACAAAACATAACAAGTGTTTCTCTTTCTTACCTCCTTTTTCAACACAAGGCATGGGATGTAATTATGAAAAAAAAAAAATGACCGACACAGGCAAAAACAGAACTACTGAGCTGCTAAATTGAAGACTGGAACAAATCACAAATTGCTTTCGTTTCAATTTTCACCTGCAGTCACCCTGCTCTGGAACCAACCATTACTCAACACAATCTTGCACACAATAATTCATGAGAACCATTACCCAACACAATCTTGCACACAACAATTCATGAGAACCATTAATCAACACAATCTTATGCACAATAATTCATGAGAAAAGTGAAATGGAAATGTTGCCAACGTATTCATGCTTTGTGCACAATAATTCATGAAAAAAGTGAAACGGAAATGTTGCCAAATTATTCATGCTTTGTGTACAATAATTCATGAGAAAGCTGATACTGGCAATGTTCATACTTTGTATGATTTCACGCTCTCCAAAGGCCCGCAGCAGTTTAACGAAATAATTGTGGTGTATACCACTTAACACAGTGCCAAATAGCTAACACTAGCCTGTCTTACATCTGGGTTTAATGATTTATTGCATGACTGAGCGCACAGCAAGAACTTTGTCCACATTCAAAGAAGTTGTCTGGGACCACATTTGTAACTTCTCACAGTTGGCTGGGTGCCCATACTTACAAAAAAAAAAAAAAAAAAAAAAAAAAAGAAAAAAAACACACACACAAAAACTGCTGTAGATGGAAGTGCTCAGATGGACCAAGTGCCTCATTACCGGAGATGAATAAGATTCGGGGATCTGTGTCACTTCATGGAATCAAATTCATTCCACTACACCGTGAATATAAATACTGATTGTCACTGGAGTGAACTGTGTCCCACTGTCTCTTGTTCAGGAATCGTAATGATTGCACTTGTGCACTACTAGAAACTCAGTGCTCTCCTTGTGCTTGGCAGCAGTGCAGTTTCTCCACTGGTATGTGGCCTCATGACTTCTCCTTGTAGACTACAGTGTTCAGGCTGCCAAAGAACAACGCTGGGTGTGGCTTTGTACAGAGGAGACAAACTGAGCAGCACAGAAATAATGCTACAATGAGGTGCGGATGATGAGACAGCCAGGATCCAAAATAACACACACAAAAATTACCAGAATCACCAATTACTAAAAGTTCTCTCATTAAGATAGATTATTCCACCATTAAAAGCACTGCCCATTGAGGTACTGCCCCTGGAGGTTCCAACAGACGCATGGAGTGCTCTCTGGTGTCACATCGTCCACAGCAGTCTTGGGTCCCTGACTGTTCCCAGATTTAGTAGTCACCTTCTGAAACATGACTGGGCCACAACGACATGTTTTGTGTGTTGTTTTCTTTCTGTTGTTTTGAATTCAGGTTTTGAGTAGTGCTGGTGACCTGTCGCATTCCGGTGGTGGTCAAGGTACTTGAAGTCTTTGTACTTTATATTCACTTCCTTCGTTGATCAGTTTCTCCACCATTTTTCTGAACATGACTCGGCGTCTGGACAAAAAATCAAAAAAAAAAACTTTCAATCAAATTCATCAACGTAAAAAAAAAAAAAAAAAAAAAAAAAAAAAAAAAATGTATACAGTCAACAAAGTGTAGCTGGATATTTTTTCCACTTTTTTTTTAAGTTAAAAACAGCAATAACCCTGAACACATGGGTCATACTGCCATGTTAGGAGTTGATACTGGAAATAAAAGTGAATGCTGTATATCACAAACATGCCTCTGTGGAGAATTTTGTCTTTATGATAATGATGATGGAAAAAGAAAAGGAAAGACATATGGAAAACAAAAAAGAATAAAGATTAACATTTTTAAAATAAATTCTGTCCCCAAAGTAATCAGTTAAGTTGTAGTGTAAAGTTCTTGTGAAAATGTTATATAAAAAATCAAGATTGAATTTTCAGTACTGTAACCTTCTTGTGAAAATGTTAAGTAACCTTCTTGTGAAAATGTTAAGTAAAAAATCAATGAGGGATTTTAATTTTACAATCAAGCCATCTCTGTTACTACTATAGTACACCCGGTCCTGTTTGAATATGAAATTCTTTTGGTATCTGGCATAAAATGGAAAGCTAGGATGACAATAATACATGACAAACATGTATGTAGCAAGTGTATTTTAATGAGGAAAAATGTGTAATCCGTTCCCATACAGCACATCAACACAAGAGAGATGTAAATCATTCATGATAGAAATCATTCATGGTATAATGCACAGCCACTGGTTCTCTGCTTCCCCCTCCCCCCCCCCCACCACCTCCACTGGATACCTATATGACCCTAGACCATTCATGATGCATGTCCTCAAAGCGTGTCCAGCATAAGTTTCAAAGTTCATCACCATAAATAGCACATGTTACAGATACACGCTTGATGGCTGGGGAGATTAATTTAAGCAGTCACTGGTAATACAAGCTCAGGATTTCAATCCCGGATCTAGGGAGGGAATTCATTAAATTTTTCATAACATATCGGTGTTATCAGTAATCGATGTCTTACTCATCACATCAACAGAGGTTTCAACTGCTTCAAGATTTTCATGTTGAGAAAGTAACCAAAGCTTCAAACACTGAATTGTTCTCATACTTACCCTTGTACAAACCATTGCCTTTCCCCACTTGGCATGAAACATCACCATATCATCAGAATCCTCCCCCCTTCCTCCCCCCTCCCCCCCCCCCCCAAAAAAAAAAAGGGGGGGGGGGGGTGTGAAGAGAGCAGGGACCTAATCTTTCATTCCTCGTTGGTCAACAGGAGTGACTGTCCTCAGTGAGTTCAGTTCATCTAACATATCTGACGTAGTCAGCTTTCTCCTTCTCCTTTTCCTTGGTGAAGGAACATGCCCCTCTCTAGCCTCTGGTTTCAGTTTTGTGTTTTTGTTGTTGTTGTTTGTTTCTTTGTTTGTTTGTTTTTTTGCACTATGAATTCCCACAAATGCTCATTCTGGTTTGTCATCATTTCTGGAGAAGCAACCTTTCCTTCCACTTCTCAAAATGGAATTTCTGCTGATGATTCCAACAAGTTATATTCAATCGCCATTTCTCTTCAACAATCAGCCCCATCGTCCTTTGCCTTGGCATCTTCCTCCTTGTCCTCTAATCCTGCTGCTACTTCAACCACCTCACTATCTATTCTCACCACAGTTGGTGCCACCGTGCCGATAGACATGAGATCTGCGTCTCCAGTGCTTGAAGTTCCCTGTTTTCACAGTGAAACTCATGCGAGGATTGGACTCGTGTAACAAGGCATTCAGTTTGTGAGTTTGATACTCGAGTTAACCTGCATGTCCATCTGCCAGAGAGAGTCAGCTGCCTCTCCCAACCACACCCTTGCAACTATGGTGCCAAGGTATGCGGAGACAGGCCAGCATCTTTCCCCTTCCTGCTCCATGCTTTTGACCCCTCAGTGCCTTGTACATGAAGAGCTGAAGAATTCCTGGGGGATGTGCTGTCTTGCTTGCCTTCCGCAAGGCTCAGAGTTAAGCAGTTTTCTGAGAGGAGGAGATTCAACATGGGTCTTTGCTGCAAAAGAGCAATGCTCAGCAGTCAGCTGGGAGGCTTGAACATCCCTCTGACCAGGGCCAAGCCCTTCATGATGCAGGTACGTTCAGAACAAAGCGTCTTCTGATCATGGCCAAACCCTTCATGATGCAGGTACGTTCAGAACAAGCGTCTTCTGATCATGGCCAAACCCTTCATGATGATGCAGGTATGTTCAGAACAAAGCGTCCTCTGTCCACAGCCAAACCCTTCATGATGCAGGTATGTTCCGAGCAAAGCGTCCTCTGTCCACAGCCAAACCCTTCATGATGCAGGTACGTTCAGAACAAATGCTGACAAATGTGGTCATGTGATGACATTGACGAGTTCTATGTTGATAACATGTTTGGACAATACGCACTTTCGTTATTATTTGTGTTGAGCTGTTGCTGACAGTTAATTTCAGGTTTCCCTTCACTTTGGGTTATTCATCACGAACAGTTCTCTGCCTACGAAGACACTTCCTTAGCTTTGTGCGCTGTGTGTTTGAGTCCACTTCTGATGTTTTTCACCCTTCTATTCAGACCAAGCAGTCAACTTTCATTTTTTTACTGTTCTGCCTAGTCGCCATTCAGCAGACGGTCTTTTCTCTTCCGTCTCGTTGCTCTCTCTTTCTCTCTTCTGCATCCCTAAAAAGGGAATTATCTGTGATGTTCTTTTGTGCCTTGCAGAAATTCCGGCCCCTTTGCCGTGATCTTGGTCTTTCCCAAGATCATTTTGGGCTCAGCTTCTAGTCTCTTCTTTCGTTCACTTGCCTCTCTTTTGAAGGTCGATGGTTAATCTAGCCCTGTTTTTCTGTTTCCTTAAAGAATTATTAAGGAAAAAAAAAAAAGAAAGAATGAATGGTACATATCTATCTATCTATCTATATCTATATATATATATATATATATATATATATATATATATGACTGATAAATTCCAAGGATAAGTAACCGAGCACCATTCCAGCAACTTACAGAGCAGCTTGGTGTTGCAAAGACTCCAAGAAATATTTAATATATAACAAAAAACTTGTTCTTATGTCTTAGAGTGAAGAAATACGGGGAGATAAGCATTCATATCTGCAGTGGCAGTTAATTCTGCCTAACTAACAGTATGTGCTTGGGAGGGTGAGTGGGGAATAATAAATGCTTCCCAAATGAGTCTTCAGCAAGCTTATAGTCTCCAAGGTGGAGACACTCTCCAATGGGGAGGAAACTCGCTAACATATAACTCCTGGTCAGATACATGTATTTTGAAACCTGATTGATATATCTATCTATCTATATCTATCTATCTATCTATAGATAGATAGATAGATAGATAGATAGATAGATAGATAGATAGATAGATAGATAGATAGACAGACAGACAGACAGATAGATAGATCGATCAATAATGAGAAGAAAAATATTAATGTAAAAAAAAGAATAAAACAGCAATGTATGCAGGCTGATACTCCTGCGGACACTCCCTGTATAGACAGGCACAGATTAATCCCACCTGCCAAACAAAGGGAGTGGAGTTTTGTGTGTATGATCGTTTTGTTTTTTTGAAATCCCCCCATTAAGGCAGCCATACTCCAACTTCGGGGAAACCTTTTCTTTCAAACCTTCCTGTTTGCTCCTGTCAGTCTCTCAGCCCCTTGTTTTCATGTGAGTAATCACCTACTACAGTGGCTCTTGTAGATACAAAAGTCACTTTAAAAGGTGACTTTTCGAAAGGAGCCAGGGCCCAGAGATTCTTTCCGAGGATCTTGTGACTTGCTATCCCAACGATTTTTTTTCTATGTATCACACAGCCAAAACATTCAGCTTGCATAGTGTAAAATGTGTTCTTCATATCAACCAAATCATAAAGGGAAAATAACAATGAAATGAGGAAAAAAGAAACAGACAGGTGTAGGTACATGTAAGCTGGTGCTGTACCACGGTGATAAGGGAGAACAGTCCTAATATCACAGGGAGCAATCTGTTCTGACAAGGAGGTTAACAGTACAATACATGACAATGAAATACATCACTTACATCTTTCCCTCTCTGTTAATGATGCACGACCGGCAGTTCTTCTTCTTGCAGGCAGCTTCAATCTGTTGGTTGGTCTGGGCATCATAGTCATGCCAGACATTGTTTTCATCACACACCACTGCCAGCTTCCTTGTCCTTCGAACACCGCCATCCCTGATTCAGCTGTACAAACATCAAATGATACACATGCACTGCAAAGAAAGCACCAGTGACCAGTCAAAAGCACAAACAAATGTTCTTTCAATAAGTTTTCCTAAGGAATCACATTTAGGATGCAAATATATCAGTGAGCAGTTTTGACTATCCCTACTTTTGCTTTAGGGATGAGTTATCCTCTTAGCTCCTCCGTTTTAAAACCACATTTTCTGTGATTTCTAAACCACTGCACCATTAATATCCAGCACTTTACTGTCAATCCATTCCACCATAGAAACAAAATGTTTACTGTGACATTGCGTTCCACAAGGTCACTGTTGATCAATAAAGATATCAGAAAGAGTGCATCAGAGAACTCGGAGTTTGCCAATACAGATGACTGTGAATCGAAGGAAAACAAATCTAAGAACACTTACATTAGCACATGTTGAGTAACAGACTAGAAGACTGCAATGTTGGCCATGCTTGAGCATGCTGACTCCATGAGCCAAAGTATGCTGTGATCTATATGCTGAACAGGTGAACAACTGCTACTGACAGTGGTCTATGCTGTGATCTATATGCCGGACAGGTGAACAGCTGCTACTGACGGTGGTCTACATTGTGATCTATATGCTGGACAGGTGAACAGTTGCTACTCACAGTGGTCTAAGTACGCTATGATCTATATGCTGGACAGATGAACACCTGCTACTCACAGTGGTCTACACTGTGATCTATATGCTGGACAGGTGAACACATGCTACTCACAGTGGTCTACACTGTGATCTATATGCTGGACAGGTGAACACCTGCTACTCACAGTGGTCTACACTGTGATCTATATGCTGGACAGGTGAACACATGCTACTTACGGTGGTCTTGTGCATTTGGCTTTGATTTGGGGAGCTGAGCGCCATTGTCTGTGTCTTCCTGTGGAGGGCTGCACAAAGAACAAAGCCGTTCAAGGTAATGACCGCCACCGTGCCAGAAGCCAAACTGCGCTTTCAACACTGGAGAAACAAAGTGTGCACTGTTAGGAAAATGATCTTAACATTTGTATCAAACCTACGAACAGAAATTTTTTCATTTGCATACATTTTTCTCATATATGCCTATGATTGAATTACTAAATTTAACAAACAAATGCTTAACTAACTAGAATGACACGGAGGAGAAAAGATCGTCCACCAATTAAATCAAATCGTCCACCAATTATATCAAAGTTGTCCCGTGTACATTATTCATCTTCATTCCCACTGAAAATATCTACGAAATGAAGAATTTGGTCAATGTCAGAGGACGTCTATGGTTCCTAGCCATCTGTGGAGGTTTGCCCTTTAGTAGCAGGAAGCCCTGTGGAATCTCCCCTGGGAAATCGCTCAACCCTGAGCCTTGCAGGGTACAAGCAAGATACAACATCCTTCACCTATTCCCCAATCACTCCTCTTTATCCACAAGGTGCTGAGGGGGTTGAGAGCACAGGTAGGAGGGGGCAGTTGTTGACCTGTCTCCATAGACCTTGGAACACCTGGGTGAGACTGGGAGAAGAGCCAACTCTCTTGCCAAAACTGGTGGTGGACCATCATGCAGACTGACACAGATATCAAACTCAGGTAATGACCATCACATCACTTCAGACCCAATCTTACATGAGTAACAAGGCAAAAAATGGGGCCATCTAGTACAGGAGACACAGGACTCATGTGTTATAGAGCAGGGCATAACTGAGGCATGAAGAGCATGCATGAACAGACCTTAAAGTAGTAAGAGGTTTAGACCTCAACTCCGACTACTAAAAGCAATTGATGATGGAGCTAACTGAGAAAAATGGCAACAGAACTAAGTTTATGGTAATTATTGACCAAAATTCCCCTTTCAGAAAAGAAAAACAGGTTGCTTCCCCTCAAGAAGCAAAGACAAGCTTACATGAGCTTTTGTAGGAATCGTTTGCATCCAGGAACCCCCCCCCAAAAAAAAAAAAAAAAAAAAAAAAAAAAAAAAAATCCACAGATGAAGAAGAGGCAATTCCCTTCGCCAAAGGAAAACAATTTTCAAAAAGTAACACCCAGTCTATTTGACATGGCATTTCTCAATTGATCAGAAGCAAAGAATGCATTTTAAGTAAATCATGAGTGACATAAATGATATTCATGCTGCTTTCACCAAAGATGAGGGTGGATGGGAGTGCAGGCAGAGACATGAAAAGTTCAGATAATATAACTAGCTTTCTCAGCAGCCTAAAGAAAGGCTTCAACTACGACAGTATCACATCATGATGATGGTGAATAGTACAATGAAACCTCTTATTAACGTCAACAAATCCTTCAAAAATTGGGTCTTTCTGAAGTCTTTTTGGGGAGGAAACACATATGAAAATGACAATGAGGACAATATAGCGCCAAACCTATCGTCACAGGCTACAGGGCACACTACAAATTTCAATGAATTAATATCTACTATATAGCCCAACCACCAAGGCTACAGGGCACTCTACAAATTTCAATGAATTAACATCTAAAATATACCACACACACACACACACACACACACACAAAAGAAAAAATCCTTAAAACAGAAATCAGCCTTTTGAGGGAGGAATTCTCTATGTAGAGGGTGGTTAACAGGCAGGTTTCACACAATCTCTCACTTTGACACACCTGGCTGCTTTGACGGCCTGGTGCTCTTACTCACCTGTAATCCACTTCTTGAATCCCCACAGGTGACCACTGACACACCTGTATCACTCCGTTTGACCACCTCACCTGCAGCAACACAGCAACCACCCTCATTTATACACTGGGGTACTGCCTCAGGCATGTCGACTGGCAAATAGCGTTCAAGAAACTTTGCTCTGTTGTGTCCACCAGATCATATGAAGGGGGTTTCAAAACCTGATGTAAAACTTCAAAGTGTTTTTTCAGTGTCATACTTCACCAGAGTGATTTTTTCTTCATTTCAGTCCACGGAGTGTTTCACTACTAAAAAAACAAAATCAGTGAGTGTTTATCTTTCTTTAATGCTAGATTTAAGACCTTAAATCACACACCAGTGAAGGAACTCTTTACGGCATAGGAAAGGAATGTAAAGGGAAAGCACTCTACTTTCTTTATACGACTATAAACCACAGTAACTGCCCCCTCCCTCCAGCATTTGTCGATTGTTAAATGTCTTCATTTTCTCATGTAATGTCAACAAGTGTATTTTCTATTGAAACCACTATTCTCTTACTCTCATGTGTGAATGAGATGAAATGCCCAGTAGAATACAAGTGACAGTATTCAATCCAGTATTTGATAACCTTGCTTCAAGGGAAAAGTCCCTTTTTCACATCCTTATCAGACTGGACTAATCAAATTCATCCTAAATTATCCAGTCGGTTAAACATTTAAAAACAAATATTTAACTGGAAAATTTCTTTATATACTAAAAGTTGTTTCTGTTAATTTAGTAATGAAACATGCAGATGCACCAAGTTTTGGGTCAAGACAAGGTTTCAGTGTGTGGTCGAATCTATCCACTAGCTTGAAGGCATCAAGATTGAAGCTGAGTACCAAATTTGTTCATTTTCGTTGTATTATTTGTTTGTGGCTTGCCTGAAGAAGACCTAAGAAGTCGAAATGCATCGTGTTTTGTCTTATGACTCGTTTGTCCACGTTTCTCTTGGCGGTTTCGCTACTTTTTTATTTAAGATTTGTTTAGATTTCCGCCTGCAGTGGTCTCACTTTGCAACTAGATCCGTTAGTTAAAAAACAAAAAAGCTGAACAGAGAAATCTATGAACTGCTCATACAATAATAAAATCTCACAACATCAAATCAGCTGTGTGTCAAAATGTGGCAAAACTTATTTTGTTAAGTTTCGGCCACTGTGAGAGACACAGCAGTTTTGTTTATCTCGACATATACATTTAATTAAAAACAATGTAGCTGCAAAGTGAGATGACTGCAGGCGGAAATCTAAACAAATCTCATCTCCCTTCTGCCAGCCTCGTTTTCATTCAATGCCTGCCTACCTTGCGCTGAAGAGATCTAAGCTAAGTGACAAACTCATTCATTTTCATTGTCCTATTTGTTTGCGTCTTGCCTGAAGAAGACCTAAGAGGTAGAAACGTGTCATGTTTTGTCATGTGACTCGTTCGTCCACGTTTCTCTTGGTGGTTTGCTAACATTTATTTAAGATTTGTAAAAACAATCATTGACAGTTTTTTTGTGGCTTATGTTTTCAATCACAAAACTCGTCCAAAACCATTTAGTTCATTGATATCTGGATATTTCAAAATTTTTCCTGGACTGGAATGTAGACTGTCAGACTTCAATTCAGAACAGAATAATGACCACTTCAGAGACATGTGTGCCAATAAGACTGACAGCCACTGACCATGACTTTCCCTTCCACACTGGACTTGCGAATGATGATGCCCCGGCCTTCACCTTGCTCTGCCTGGCCCTCTGCTGGTCTCTCCAGTCTTTGCCTTTGATTAAAAAAAAAAAAAAGACGGAAAGATGGAAGAAAAGAAGAAAGAAGAAAAGAAGGAAGGAAGGATGAGAGAATGAAAAAGAAAGGTAGAGAAAATGAAAGACTGTTAAAGTGGCATGAACAAAAAAGTAAAGATCGTGAAGGTGGCATGAATAATGGTAGCACTTGTCCTCATGGGCCCTTTGCTAACAGAGTTTCTATCTCATCATACCTCATGGCTGACACTTCATGTTACTACTGAGATTATGGTTAAAATCTTTAAACACAGGTGCAAACAGGTATAACAGCCACTGATTCAAACAAATCACCACGTACATTCCTTCTTGTCACCAGAAAAAAAAAAAAACAAAGCCCTACACATGAAAACAAACAACAGAACCAAAGAGCAGAACAACATCTATGTTCTGCGCCGACACTGTAGAGCAGAACAACATCTATGTTCTACGCCGACACTGTAGAGCAGAACAACATCTATGTTCTACGCCGACACTGTAGAGCAGAACAACATCTATGTTCTACGCCGACACTGTAGAGCAGAACAATATCTATGTTCTATGCTGACACATTTTTTGTCAGCTTGCTAAATCTGAACATTTTTGGTTGGAAAAATGTAATATGACAATTCTCATTTCTGCTCTACATTATTTCTTCTGTTTCTTTTTTTTTCCATTTCACTTTGACACAAATCATTTTCCATAGCAAAATTGAACAACCCTTTGATACCAGGTACAAGGAAGTATTCTTGTATGTAAAGAATTAAATGTCATCACACTTTGTAAGCTGTCACCAACTGCAAGCAAATGCATAGCACAGACATATACACACTCGCTCTCAAAATATGCACACACACAGAGACACACACACACACGTGCACGCGCGCACACACACACACACACACACACACACACACACACACACACAAAACACTGTCTAAGTGACACCAACTTTTCTTGACAGCCATTCCGATCTCCAGTGGCTCATCATCCTTCCTGAGTCGAGCGTGGTCATCTGTCTTCCAGATGTCAAATCCACGGTTGTGGCTATACCCATAGCGATTGTAGTCACCATGGTCCCATTTCACCCAGTGTACAGAATCTGCACACACATGATAAGAAGTTTAGACATCCCGCACCTTGTATGCATGTAGGTGTATGCATGCAGGTGTATGCATGTAGGTGTATGCATGTAGGTGTATGCAGCGTGCAGTGTAAGCACTCCAGTGTGTTCAGTCTGCTGCCATCTTCACCACAGAGTCTGGTCAGAGGAAGCAGGTCCTAATCAATGGTTGGATTCAAGTTCTACAATGGACGTCATCTTCACCTTTTTATCTCAAGTTGTTAACGAGTTTCATTTGTTCGACTTCACCTTCTGATCGTAAAACCAGATCTAAACGAAGTTAGCTTCATTCGATATTAAGTAAAAAGCAACTCTTGTATTTTTAGAATTACAAGCTGTTTCAGAATAGCTGACATATCCCTAGAGTTTTCCACACAAACTCTTCTTCTTCCTGAATGGAAGCACTTGAGAATGTCTAACACACTAATTTCTCTTTTAAGATATGAAGTCTATCCGATGAAATATGTAAAACCAACAAAAGAAAACAAAAGACACTTAACCCAGAATCAGCTGCCATGGTAGGGTGGTTCACATCTTGGACTCCTGGCTGGAAGGCCATGGGTTCGATTCCATCAGATCCATTTATTTGTGGGATCTTTCTGCCCAACCAGCTCCTACCCAGCTTTGTGTTTACTATGGGCTCAACTGTCAGACTGAGACACACAGACACAGTTTCATCCACTAAATGGATGCGTCCCTGAGAATGTTGCTCAAATTTCCTAACACTGCGGGAGTCTGTATCTCGTAAGCCTAGTAGGTGCCAGAACATATCATGAACGTAAGCACAGTGTGCAGCCCTGTCATACAGTCTCAGACCAGTACGAAAATCCATGGCATCATCATCATCCTCATCCTCATTGATCAGCATTAAAATAATGAAAAAAAAAAGGCTCTGATCCTGTGGCCCTTCATGCCCTGTTCTCCTGGTGACCTCAGTACTGATTGCCTTTCCATGGCCAGGGCTTATGGCCTGGGTTTGATTCTGCCCAGGTGTCAGAGTCTGTGGCCCTTCATGCCCTGTTCTCCTGGTGACCTCAGCACTGACTGCCTTTCCATGGCCTGGGTCTATGGCCTGGGTTTGATTCTGTCCAGGTCTCCAGTATCAGCGAATTTATGTGGACTGTTGTTGGACCCAGGAGTGACCTGATGGCCCTCTGGAGGGACAGTTCACACACACCATCTCCCCATCTAAGCAATGATTGTCATCAGAGGGGTGTTTGGCTGATAGCATCCTGTATGTGCTGGATCACAACAGACATCATTGAAAAACACCACAGTGGTTCAGCTAGAGCACAGTCTCTTCCGGTGGGTGGCCTGTCGTCTTGACACTGACTGCTCCCTATGCATTGCTGGTGCCGGAGCTTTAGTGGACAGGGCTGGTCTGTGGACGAATATTGGAATGACCAGCAAGGATACAATGCCACTGAAATGACATAGAAGATGGGACAGCAAAAACAAACAAACGAACAAACAAAAAAATAACCATCTACAACGGTTGAAACGTAAAATCACTCACAACAGTTGAAATCTGAAAACAGTTGTTTAGATGGACTATATTTCATGATGGTCTGAAAACAGGTGTTAAGATGGACTAATGCATTTCATGATTGTTGATGACAGTGTACAAGTTAAAAATGGATAACATATTTCATAGTTGATGATGGTGTAAGCAGGGGGGTTAAAATGGACTAACATATTTCATGATGGTTGATGATGGTGTAAACAGGTGTTAAGATGGACTAACATACTTCATGACGGTTGATGATGGTGTAAACAGGTGTTAGATGGACTAACATATTTCATGATGGTTGATGACCATGTAAAGAGGTGTTACAACAAAGGACTAACATACTTCATGATGGTTGAAGACGGTGTAAACAGGTGTTAAGATGGACTAACGTATTTCATGATGGTTGATGACGGTGTATACAGGTGTTAAGATGGACTAATGCATTTCATGATGGTTGATGACAGTGTATACAGGTGTTAAGATGGACTAATGCATTTCATGATGGTTGATGACGGTGTATACAGGTGTTAAGATGGACTAATGTATTTCATGATGGTTGATGACAGTGTATACAGGTGTTAAGATGGACTAATGTATTTCATGATGGTTGATGACGGGTGCAAACAGGTGTTAAGATGGACTAACGTATTTCATGATGGTTGATGACGGTGCCAGGTCTTCCTCCATCTTGATCCCCATAGTTCCAGTCTGGTCCCCGGATCACCCGTGTTCCCAACGGCAGTCGTTTGCCCTCTTTCACCTTATCTGAAGTGGTGCCATTGATCAAGTTAATCAGAAATGTGTGTGTGTGTGTGTGTGTGTGTGTGTGTGTGTGTGTGTGTGTGTGTGTGTGTGTGTGTGTGACCTGAATACCATAAGAAGAAACAGCAAACACATACATCCCATCTCCCTCCCCCTTAAAACATTAAAAATCTGACAAAACTACTACCACTATAATAATCCACAAGAGTGATTGTTTCTTTACTGAAATTTGGGAAGTGAAGATCTTGTTACATTTTTACCTTGCTTTACCTTTCAATGTCATTTAAAATACTCCATTATCTTTTCCAGCACTCATGTATTCAAAAAATCACTTTTCTTCATGCTTATCTGTCCACCATTTTCTCACATATGACATACATTCATATAGAGGAATTTGGATTTCAATTAAACATCTTCTCGGTTCAAGAAATCAACATACTGATTTGCAAGGACGTGGGTCTGGTCACACGTAATCTTCTTCGCTTTACAAACTAACACGGCACCTATATAGCTCACTCAGACTTTTTTGTCTCTCACCAACGATTTTTTTCCCCCACGTTCACCACTTTCTCAAGCACATTTCTGCTCTTCACAGTCAACCCACCATACCAACACATAAATGAGAAAGTTAGAACAGATTCCAAGAAGCATGAATAAAATGTCCGAAGAATGTCAGTATTCACATGAAATGATCGCAGCTTGCGAAGAATATAATCTGGTTTGACATTTTTTGTGGACATACTCAACATGGGATTTAAAATTCAGCTTATTATCTATAAAAGTTCCTAAATATTTGTATGATTCAACACGTTCTACTTCAGCACCTTTGATAAAAAGTGGTGGTGGCAGCTTTTGGATTCTTTCTAAAATCAATCAACATTTCTTTCGTTTTTGTTACATTCAGATCAAGATAGTTATGATCGCACCAGTCAACAAATCTTTGAACCTCCTTGAAGTAAACAGAATCAGAGTTGGAAAGATCTACAAGTGCTGAGTCATCTGAATATTTAATGTACAAAGTTGAATCACTTCCTTCCTGAACATCATTTGTGTGTACAGAGTAAAAAGCACTGGTGATAAAACAGTACCCTGGGGTGCGCCAGTTGAAATGACTCTGGAAGACGAAACAACACTTTGATATCGAACAGACTGTGTCCTCTGTGTAAGAAAATCAATTATCCAAAGAATGAGCTTGTTACCCACATTTATGTTAATGAGTTTCTTTGCCATCAGATGTGGTTGTATGGTGTTGAATGCTGATGAGAAATCAATAAAGAGAATGCGTACAAAGGAGGCAGGTTTTTCGAGGTGTGAAAAAGCATGATGGAGAAGTGTGAGTGTGGCATCATCTGTTGATCTGTTCTGTTGGTATGCGAACTGAAACGGGTCTTGGTACTGTGTAGTATCTTTTAAAACATAACTGAGGACAATTCTTTCAAGACATTTCATTGCAACAGATGTGAGGGCAACTGGTCGGTAATCATTTAAACAGCTTGGGTTGCGTTTTTTTTGGACAGGACATACAGTGGCATTTTTCCATAAAACAGGAATTATACATTCTCTAAGTGACCAGGTAAACAAACGACTGTAAACATAGGAGAGCTGAGAAGCACACACCTTCAACAATTTTCCACAGATATTATCAGGGCCCATTGCCTTTCTCACATTTAAACGTTTGAAAAAAAACTGAACATCATTTTCCTCAATCACAACAGAATCACTTCCATCAACATCGTTTTTTAACATTGCTTTGGTTCTTCCTTCACTTCCTTTAATTCTTTACTAAAATCTTTATCATCAAATCTAGTAAAAATCGTTCAGCTTTTCTGCAAATTGCTTCTGTTCTTTTGCTGTTTTTTTTTTTTTGTTACTAATATTTTGGTTTGAACATTTACCTGAACCTGATAAAACCTTTATTCCTTTCCATGCATCTCGCATATTTCCATTCTGGAACATGTTTTCAACTTTTCTCTTGTAAGCTCTCTTTGATTCTTCAATCTCCGTTTGCAGTTTCTTTTGTACAACCTTACGATCGCTTTTATTGCCTGATTGAAAAAAAGCTCTTTTTTTCTCATTTAGAGTTATTTTCAGAGATTTTGTAACCCAAGGTTTGTTGTTGGGAAATATTTTTTAGTTTTAGTAGGTACAATCATGTGTTCACAGAAAGAAATGTAGCTGGAAATAACATCGGTGGCTTCGTTAATGTCAAAACTAGAATTCAAAAACAAATTCCAATCTGTACATTCAAAACAAGCCTGTATTCATCAACACTTTCTTGTGTCCAACACTGCACTTGCTTTTTTAGTGATAGGTTGTGTTTTCACTTTTGGTCTGTAAGCTGGCAAGAGATGAATGGCATTGTGATCAGACAACAGGGGGGAGCTGAACACACTTGTATGCAGATGGTATATTACAGTAGCATAAATCAAGTATTTTATCCTTTCTTGTAAAACATGACACATACTGTTTTTAAAGAAGGCAGGCTTGAATTGAGGTCACAGTCATTAAAATCTCCGAGGATAAAGCACGGTGCGTCGGGTGACATGGCCTGCAGAGCGTGAACAGAGTCCGTGATTTCTGCAGCTGCACGTACAGTATTTGCGGATGGTGGCACGTAAACAACAGTCATGAAGAGCTGTCCGAACTCACGTGGCAGGTATTTCGGTCGCAGTGACACTGCTAAAAGTTCCACGTCACGCGTACACACTTGACGACGCACTTTAACGTTCTCACTGTTACACCACGCTCACTCGCTCACATACACACCCCCCCCCCCCCCCCCTTTCTCTGTCACGCGCTTGTCTCTGTCCATTCTCAGTGGCACACCAAATCCGTCCAAAGCTAAAATGTCGTCTGCTATTTCTTCGCTCAGCCATTTCAGAAAAACACAGCACATTCGCATTTCTAAATTCGTTTAAATGACGTACGCTTGCTTGCAGTTCATCAAAATTATTGTTTTGTGTGAAACTGGTCTGATCGATCGGACGTTGGCTAAAACGATTGACGGGAGGGGGGTGTAAGTACCGTTATTCTTCAGTCTGTTTCTCACCCCCCCCCTCTCCTCTCTCTCTCTTGCTTGCTTGCTTTGCTGTCTTTCTGGTTGTCTTTACTTGATTGTTTCTTGAAACTTGCTGATAAAATGTCTGGTGGAAATAAATGAAATGGATGAGCGCTGGTGTCTGCTAAGTGTCTGAATTTTAAAAGTGTTTCACGGGTATAAAACATACCTGCATTGTTTACATGTCCGCCATGTTGGAAATGCGAAACTGCACACAGTTCCAAATCCAAACACAAAGGTTTGTCATCATCTGATGTTTGAGTGGACTGACTCCAATGGGAACCCCATCTGTCACCATCTGATGTTTGAGTGGACTGACTCCTGTGGGAACCCCATCTGTCACCATCTGATGTTTGAGTGGACTGCCTTCGATGGGAACCCCATCTGTCATCATCTGATGTTTGAGTGGACTGACTCCTGTGGGAACCCCATCTGTCACCATCTGATATTTGAGTGGACTGACTCCCGTGGGAACCCCATCTGTCACCATCTGATGTTTGAGTGGACTGACTCCTGTGGGAACCCCATCTGTCACCATCTGATGTTTGAGTGGACTGACTCCTGTGGGAACCCCATCTGTCACCATCTGATGTTTGAGTGGACTGACTCCTGTGGGAACCCCATCTGATGTTTGAGTGGACTGACTCCTGTGGGAACCCCATCTGTCACCATCTGATGTTTGAGTGGACTGATTCCAATGGGAAGCCCATCTGTCACCATCTGATGTTTGAGTGGACTGACTCCTGTGGGAACCTCATCTGTCACCATCTGATGTTTGAGTGGACTGACTCCTGTGGGAACCCCATCTGTCACCCTCTGATGTTTGAGTGTTCACACAGAAATCTCCTTTACTTTTGGTTTACATGCAGTATTACCCACACAACAGCCTGGGTACTTGTCTGGGTTAGCTGCCTGTCATATTTACTTGGAGCATTTTTGTTGGCAAAGTCATCTGGCGAATGGCTCTGTCGCCCTCTTTCATTGGTACCTTATCAGGCAGGTATATCAGGTGTTCTGACGCACCTCTTGTTTGCTCCCTTTACATTTGAATCATGGCGCCTTTCACCATGTGAATTTGGTGTTTGGGGGGTAAACCGTTTTTTATCTCACTTGTACACATTAGCCCCTGGGCGAGAGCCATAAAGTCAGATTTTGTGTATACACCTTGTAGCCACTTAATGTCGGAACAGGTGACCAGTGGTGTCCCCTGGCACTTGTGATGACATATGTGTTGGCCCTTTAACACATTAATTTGGTGCTCATGGTACACCCGTAGTGTTTGTCATCTTTTGCCCTTAGCCCTTAAAATACTTCTTTGGCATTTCTACGTGTCTCAGTGTGTGTGGCCCCTGCCTGTTCGGCAGTAAGTGCCGCATAAGGTCTGATCGGTTGGGTCTCCTCCTTTTCCTGATCCTGGCTCATTTCATTTTCTCATATTTGATTCATGCTAAGGAGCTATGAGGGACAGTGGGGACAATCCTATAACCCCCAGCAGACAGCCGAGACTTCGGGCCAGCTGGCAGTTTGGTGCCGAGCTCTGGGATGAGTTATGGTCAGCTTCCTGCACATCTGAGTTAGAGGACTGGACTGGTTTCTCCAGTGAGAATTCCCACCATCCTCTTCGACATTCAGGCATTTGTTTGCACAGGTAAGTATGAAAATAAGGAATTTTACTACTAAAAGTAGTTTTATGATATTCTTACTTGTCCAAACACACTAGGACCTCCTCTCCCTCCCTGCAGTGTGGTAAAGTGGTGAAAACTGAATTCCTGCTGTGAAGGTGAACTGAATATGAGCTCACTTAGACAGACGACTGCTGTCGGCGTGATGGTAAAAGGGATGAGCCAGCTTCCCTTTCTCCATTTCTAATCTTTTCTTAATGGAAATTCTGATGCATGGCATTGTTCCACGCCTTGTGGAGAAAAGGTATTTGTTCGGACACAGGTAAGTATATCATAAAGCTACTTTTAGTATTTGTTCGGACAGATAAGTATATCATAAAGCTACTTTTAGTATTTGTTCGGACAGATAAGTATATCATAAAGCTACTTTTAGTATTTGTTCGGACAGATAAGTATATCATAAAGCTACTTTTAGTATTTGTTCGGACTGATAAGTATATCATAACGCTACTTTTAGTGTTTGTTCGGACTGATAAGTATATCATAAAGCTACTTTTAGTATTTGTTCAGACTGATAAGTATATCATAAAGCTACTTTTAGTATTTGTTCGACAGATAAGTATTCATAAAGCTACTTTTAGTATTTGTTCGGACTGATAAGTATATTATAAAGCTACTTTTAGTATTTGTTTAGTATTTGTTCGGACTGATAAGTATATCATAGTGCTACTTTTAGTATTTGTTCAGACAGATAAGTATATCATAAAGCTACTTTTAGTACTTCTTTGGACAGATAAGTATACCATAAAGCTACTTTTAGTAATTGTTTGGACAGATAAGTATATCATAAAGCTACTTTTAGTATTTATTTCGGGCAGATAAGTATATCATAAAGCTACTTTTAGTATTTGTTCGGACAGATAAGTTTATCATAAAACTACTTTTAGAATTTGTTCGGACAGGTAAGTATATCATTAAACTACTTTTAGTAGTAAAATTCCTATTTTCTCTGCTCTGGTCGCCATTTGTATAGACATAAGCAAGATGGGTAGTTCTGCTGAAAATCATGTATTTATGCTTATGTATGTATGCTTTCAACATAATGCAGTTCTCCATCCTGCATCTGGTTACCTTTAGCTTCATATACATAGTCCAGCTCATGAGGCTTTGGGTTTCGAGGTCGAATCCTGTTGGGATTGTTAAGTTCTCGATGAACAATCTCCATCACCTCTTTCTTCTCTTCAGCACTCAGATCAGGCGTTAAAGCCATCAGAGTGGCGTCAATCTTCTCGGGGGCCCATTTGCTCAGACTCCCTCCTTAAGCAGACCAGAACTTTGCCCACTGTTTCCTGCAAAGCAGACACCACCATTGTGAGACTGATTGGATCCATTTAGTTTGCTTGCCCAGGTCTTTGCCACAAACAATCTATCTGCAAGGGCTAAAAAAAGCAGTAACTAAGAACAAAAACAAAAAAAAAATTATTGCCAGCCAGGAAATGAAAGTTTCACAATTAAACAGTAACATGTGAAGAAAAGATATACAATTTTTTACCTTTGAATTCCATCTTCCAAGAAGAACAAAATCATCCATACATGCAAACATTCTCAATCTTCCAAGAAGAACGAAATCATCCATACATGCAAAAATTCTCAATCTTCCAAGAAGAACGAATCATCTATACATGTAAAAACTCTCAATCTAATCAAATTCTGTCTTCTGGAAAGAGACAATGCATCACACATTCAGTTCATAGAAGAGCAACACACAACCTGACAGGTTAAAAATAGCAGCCTCATATGCAGATGGACCATGGGAAAAAAATCTATTGAGACAGGTTGCCTCAACTGAAGAAAATTCAAAGATGCTGTCATAGTTTGTAATCTTATACAGACATGTATGTGCCACACCATAAATTCGTAAGAATTCAAAATGTGTGATCTGGAATCACAGACAAATTCAAAAAAATAAAATTAAAAAAAACATGTGTGATCTGGACCATTTATAAGGAGACAAGAGTAAAATGTTGGTTCCCGATCTAGAATATTCAGATGTCAACTGGCGACAATGATGACAGGCCAGACTGGCACAATGGTGACAGGCCAGACTGGCAACAACGGTGACAGGCCAGACTGGCAACAACGATGACAGGCCAGACTGGCAACAACGGTGACAGGCCAGACTGGCAACAACGGTGACAGGCCAGACTGGCAACAACGGTGACAGGCCAGACTGGCAACAACGGTGACAGGCCAGACTGGCAGATCAAAAGTCAATGAGCAAACAGACGGGCACAAAAATGAAGACAGATATAATGATCATGATCATGGTTAAGAGTGTTTTTTCTTTGTTGAGGCACCATCTTCTACACTGGTTTCATTGGTATCTGTCAAACACAATCAACTCCAATCATTCCCTTTGCATTCCACACAATATATCATTAGAGCAACTGTGTAAAAAAAACATGCTTGACTCAAAAAAAGAAGGTTTTGTTCTCACAACAACAAACTTGTGCTTCCATTTGGCAACATGAAAGTCCACACCATGCTTTCTTGCTAGACTTACAATAAAATACAACATTTAGCCTTTATGACTGAATGTTTCTATTTTGTTTATTTCCCAGAGAGTGCCTTGTGATGATTTCATTGTCATCTGTTATTTGATGCCTTTCTTGGACTCATTTTAAGCATTCAAGAGGTGGGGAGTTTGTGTTATACTCCCTGTTTGGCTAAGTATACTTACCATGTCAGACCATAGCATTAAACGCTGTCAGTCAGCTCCGTCAGGCCGAAGTTTTGTGGCCAATGCAGTAATAAGATAGTCACGTGACGCCCACCCTACTTCCGCCTACGGAAGATGCCGAAGTTCGTGTACTGTACGTCATTCAATGAGGCCTGCGCGCAAGGCAAACCCCCAGGGAACTTGGCGCTAGAGGGGAAGGTAGGGCGGGCATTAGAGTCTGACATGGTAAGTATACTTAGCCAAACAGGGAGTATAACACAAACTCCCCATTTTGGCGTCGTATACTATACCATGTCAGACCATAGCAGAATTTAAAGTAATAGGAGGAGGGCCGAGCGCCCTAATGGTTCCTGGGGTAGACCGATATGGCTGCATTGGCCGCCACAAATGAAATCCCTTTAGAACCATCAGCCCTGGTCATGCGGATGTCCCTTAAATAAAAGTTTATGAAAGGGTTCTCCGAACGCCAGTAGGCTGCCTCCAGGAGATGGCGCACGGGGACAGAGTGCTGGAACGCTGAGGACGTGGCCAGCGCTCTCTGACCTCATGGGCTCGGGGTGACAGGGCTGGGAGGTCTTTGTACGCCTGGGCATAGGCAGATCTGATAGTATTGGATAGCCACCTAGAGATAGTGCCCGCCGATATGTCCTTCTTGTTGTTGGGGTTGATGGAGATAAGAAGGCGTCGCTGCGAGGAACGCCTGGGGCGGAACGCTCCCAGTAGTATCTGAGGCACCTAGAGGGGCACAGGTCCATGTCCCCACCCCGCTCGTTGCCTAAGATATCCGCTAGAGAGCGGATCAGGAGGGAAGGAGAGGGTGTGCCCGGTTCCTGGTTCTTCGCTAGGAACTCAGGAAGGAACTAAGTGAGACGGAGCCGTCTCTGTGAAAGGCGATGTCCCGAGGGTCCCCGCTGAGGGCATGAATCTCACTTCGCCTTCTGGCTGAGGCCAGGGAGAAGGAAGGTGGTCTTGAAGGAGAGGAGGTCAAAGGGAATGGAGCGGAGGGGCTCGAAAGGGGGTTTTCTGAGGGCGCCTAACACCAGAAAGAGGTCCCACAAGGGGGCGCGCCTAGGGGATTGAGCTTCCGTAAGGCAACCCCCCGTGATAGTTCTCTGAGTAGAAAGTCATTGTCGAAAGATGGGCCGCCGAGCTGTCGGATGGTGGTGCATACGGCCGATCGGTAGCCCCGAATGGAGCTAGCCGAGAGTTTTAAGGAGGACGAAAGGTGGGATAGGAAATTTGCCTAGCTGGATGTTGGAGGGGTGTAGGTAGGGGACCGAGTTAGCCGTGCACCACGTGACCCATCTCTCCCATCTGTAATTATAGAGGGACTCTGTGCTAGCCCTACGAGAGGCCGAGGCCAAGTCTCGTAGTCCCTGCGATGCTCCCGCTTCTGTCAGGGTCTCTAGGACAGACCGGGGTCTGTCGGCGGGGGGGCGGCGGGGACCGTGTGTCGCAATTTTTGGCTGGCATAGAAGCCAAGCGTGTAGGCGAAGCATCCGGGGATTGGAGTGAGGGGCCCGAGCGAGGTTGTTGTCTGAGCAAGTCCCACCGAGGGGCTAGCTGGAGAGGGGGAACGTGAGTTAGGGACCTGGTCCGGGAACCACGACTGAGTCGGCCACCATGGGGTTATGAGGATGAGTTTGGGTCTCTCCAGCCTGGCCTTCCTGATCACTTTGTGAAGTATGGGGAAGGGGGGAAAGGCGTAGGCGACAAGTCCCGTCCAGGGGAGGGAGAGCGCATCGACCGCGTACGCTCGGGGGTCCGGGACTGGAGAGACATACATGGGGAGTCGATGGTTGAACCGTGTCGCAAATAGGTCGACCATGGGCTTGAACCAGTGATCCCAGACAGTGGTTAGTGTCAGCTTGTTCAGGGTCCACTCTGTGTGCAGAAGGGTCCCTGACCGGCTGAGAGTGTCTGCCAGGATGTTCCGTGTCCCCGCTATGTGTCTCGCACGGAGGGTGGTTCCCCGTGCGTGGCACCAGCGAAGGAGGGCCTCTGTCCTGAGAGAGAGGCCGATGGAGTGAGCCCCCCCCCCCCCCCCCCCTGTTGACGTAATGGGCTACCGACGTGTTGTCCGTGAGGAGGAGAACCAGTCGGTGCGAGATTAGATGCTGGAAGTGGAGGAGGGCCAGTCTGACCGCTTCCAACTCTAATATGTTGATGTGGAGGCGAGCCATCTGTGTGTCCCACATCCCCGAGCATGACTGTCCCCCAAGTGGGCCCCCCAGCCCGAGTTGGAGGCGTCCGTGTATAGCTCGAGGGACTGAGTTGGGAGAGAGATCGGAACGCCGGTGGTCAGGGTGGACGGATTGAGCCATTCCTCCGTGGCACCCGAGAAACAGGGGCCGAGGGGAATGGTCAGGTCCCAGCGGTCCGAGGTCTGGGACCAACGACGACGGAACTCCCTCTGCAGCTGGCGTTTGGGGACCCGACCCAGCGGAATGAGGGCAGAAAGGGACTCCATCATCCCTAAGAGGGAGGACAGAGTTCTGGCCGAGGTGTGCGAGGCTTCCCGGAGGCGCACGATGAGGTCCATGCGGGCGGGACTCTCCTCTCCTGGGTCGGGGCGACCTTCATGGTAATCGTGTCGAAACTCATGCCCAGGAAAGAGAACCTCTGACTGGGAATAAGTTCGCACTTGAGGGGGTTGATTACAAACCCCAAGTGGAACAAAGGCTGAGGAGGCGGGTGGTGTGGGCCTGGCACTGAGCCTGGGAGGAGGCTAGACAACCAGTCGTCGAGGTAAACCAGGAGGCGAATGTCCTCCTGCCTGGCCAGGCGGCGGCCATCCTTGACAACCTTCGTGAAGAGGAAGGGTGCCAGGGAGGCCAAAGGGGAGAGCTTTGAACTGGAAACCCCGAGCTTGCCAGACAAACCGGAGTAACGTCTGTGCGCCCGGGTGGATAAGGATTTGGAAATACGCATCTTTCAGATCTATGGAGGTCGCCCAATCTAAATGGTGAATGGAGTCTCTGATCTGGAAGGGTGTGTCCATCTTGAACTTGGTATGTCTTAGGAACTTGTTGAGGGGAGAAAGGTCGAGGATGGGCCTCCATCCCCCCGAAGGTTTGGGGATCACGAACAGGTGGGAGTAAAACCCGGGGTTGGGCTGGAAAACTTCTGCGATGGCCCCCTTCTGTAGAGTTCGAGGACTTCCAGGCGGAGGGCCTCCGCCTGGGCAGGTGGGGGGTCGCTGGGGGACGGAGGAGGAAAACGCATGAGGGGAGGGCGACCGAGTGCCCAGGGTAGGCGAAACCCATCCTGAAGCACCGACACTACCCAGGGGCTGAGGCCCATACGTCGCCACTGGCGGGCATGCCGGGAGAGGTTGCCCGCCAGGGGAGCCGATGGTCCCGGGGGGAAGGGGTACAGAGGGCCGGTGTCTTGCTGGGCAGGTTGTGCCAGTTCCATGCCCCCTACGGGAGTGTCCTCCAGTCACCTGCGGGGCCGCTTGCTGGCCGAACCGAAAATTCTGGCGAGGTTTTGGTTTAGGCCTCTGCGAGTTAAGTGGGCGCTTGGCCGGCCCGGCGGTGTGAAATGGGGCTTGACGGGGGTACGGAGTGGGCCTGTTGGCCCTGGGGTAGGACCCGAAGGGGGGCTGGAAGGGCGTGGCTGAGGCCGGGGGGCGAAGGACGCCGCCTGCTTGCGTTCCTCGAGAGAGAGAGAGAGATAGCCGAGGTGGAGTACTCGCCAAAGAGCGAGTGATCCTGGCCCGGGACACATCGTAGGGATGCCCTGAGTGCCGGGGAGAGCGAGGAGCGTGCAAGCACCGCGTCTCTAGCCACAAGCAGACAATTAAAATGGGTCGTTGCTGCGCTGTCCCGCCGCAGCCGACAAGTGATGCGATATCCTGTTGACTAGGTGTCGCATGAAGGGATCGCTCGCTGAACAAGCGAAGTTCGTCCTGGTGGGGTTCGGAGTTTGTATCCGAAGGCCCTGGGACGGCGCCGTCATCCCCAGGCCAGAGTACCTCCGCCCTCTGCAAGAGCATGCTAAGGTAGGCATGCCCTGCAGTGGTGTGTAAGATGCCCATCCGGGCTACTCGGTCCCCCTTCCTTTAACGCCTTAAAGGAGACAGTGGCCGAAGTAGGGGGGGCCCGTTTGGTATCAGGCAGGCGACAATCCGATTGGGAGATGGCCCACTCCCTGGTGGCCGGATTGTCAGCAAAGAGGGAGGTAACAGGGTGCTTCCTGCGGGTCCCAAGTAGGGCGCCGAAAGGGGCCGCATTGGGTGCCGGGGGAAGGTCTTGACCCGGCGTGGGGACGGCGTCTGCACCCCTGGCGCGTTTCGCCGGACTCTCCCACAGTGAAGTGAGGGACTGAGGAGCAAATCCTGAGTCTTGAGTGTTGGGCTGGGGGCGGCCCAACGATCTCAGGAAAGGCCAAGATATCGGCAGAGGGAGGGGCGTCCCTCGACACCAAGTCCGGTCGAAACCGTCAATGGTGTTGATGTCATAAAGTGATGAGAAGAGGTCCTCATCGTAGTCCTCCTCAGGCTGTGGGGAGTCTAATTCCTGGGAAGGGAGGTCTTCCTCAGGAGGCAAGTGCGCGGGTGCGCGAGGGTCCCGCCCTGGTAGGGTGGTGGTGGGGGGGGGGGGGGGGGGGGGGGGGGGACCCTCGTCGTGGCTCTATACTCGGCAGACGGGCTAGGGTGGGAGAGCCCGGACTGCCGATCGGACAGCGCCCGAGGTGGAGACCCCAGGTCGACCCAAGTCTGTGAGATTGGGTGCCACAATCGACAAAGAGTTGATCAGGTTGGTGTGGTATTAAGCCACTGGTCCCTCTCGGGGGCATAGAGCCACTGGTCCCCGGGGAGATAAGCGGGCTGTGGCGGCCCAGAGTACTGTGCAGGACTCGCCGGGGACCGGGGTAACCTGGGCAGCAGGGGGGGGAATAATCGACCGTAGTGTGTGTGTGTCCCCCCCCCCCGGAGCATGCCGGGCCCCAGAGGAATGGGGCAGGTTACCCGTGGTCCCGCTGGTAGATCCTCCCCCCGGAGGAACGGGACCGAGGACGTTGCCCAAGTGGGGGGCCGAGTAGGTCGGGCCCCCAACGTCCTGAACCCCTAGGGAACCTGCGACGGGCGAGCGGGGTTGGTCGGCCCGTCTTTGTGTATGATCACAACCCGGTGGATGCACTCGGTGTTCCCATACGCCCAGAGTTATGGACATGTGCATGGTCGTGCCAAGACGTGGCCATACACTGCCTCCGGAGCTAAGGGGACCGCCTCCTCGTGCAGGGGTGTTGGCTGCACCTGTGCACGGAGGGGGAGAGCGTCGTGAGAAGGCGAGTCCAGATGGGGGGAAGAAGCGGACCCGCCTGTCTCATAGATCCGAGTGACGGGTGGGGGTTCCAGCCCAAGGCCGTCACCCGTGCCTGTCCGCGGCCCGGCAAGGGTCCCCGGGGGCCGGGGGTCGCGTGACTCGGCATAGTAAGGCGATGAGTGTGTAAGCGCAGGAAAGCTAGAAGGCAGGGTGGCGGGGGCGAAGCGGACTCCCGCTGGGAAGTTTTGGCTAGGGGGGGTCCCTTAAGTGGGGCCTTGCCCTTAGATTTCCTGGGCATGTCGAATGAAAGGCACTTAGCAATGGCCGCCGGTTGCCTTCTAGCTTTCGAACGCAACGGTCGTGCGTCCGTCGGTCGGGTAGAGGAGGGAGATTCCCGCGTCCCCTCCGCGGGAGGGTCATCTCCAACTACCGCGGCCGTCCGTTCTCCCAAAGAGAGAACGGTTCGCTCGGGGTTGGAACCAACTCGTGGGTCCTCCGGGAAAGAGCGCGAACCCTGCACGTCAGGGTTTGCTCGACCCAGTCGAGTCCTTCACCATATTGGGCGATGGCGCCGAGCGAAACCGGAGCACACGATCGTAAGCGAGAAAGTCACGACGGTCGATCGAGGGGAATAACTAGGGCAATCGATCGACCGTGCGCACACAAAATAAAATGAACAACGTACACAATGGAAAATAAGGAAAACAAGTCCGTACAGGGACACCAAGCGCAGCAGATAAGGCGAAACTGCGCGTGAGAAGCGACCGTGACGTGGCGCAAAGTGCTGAGTGAGTAACGCCACGTGTAAATACCAGGACAACGGTCGATCGCGATCGTTGAGGACACGAAGGCGAGCGAGAATTTCTGGCAAATGAGGGAAGGGGGCAAAGGAATTAAATTGGACGAAAACAACCCCCTGTAAAATACTGGGGTATAAGTTGTGACAAGAGGGGGAGACCGGCGCAAAACAAAATGGCGACGAGGCAGGGAGATGGCGACGAGACTGGCTCACGATCGTCGCACAGGAGGTGTGGAATAAATGACGGCGAGGGAGAAATCGGAATTTAGTGGCGACTGGGCCGAAGGCGATTGAAAAGGGAGGCCGATGGATAAGAGAGGCACCGAACAGCTATGAACGCGGCGATGGAAATTGCCGAACAGCTGAACCGGTGACGCGGAAAGCAGAACCGGGAACAATCGCGAGAAAATTCCGAAAATAAGGTTAGAATGCTAGCCCAGCGATAACCTCACACGTCAAGATACTCTGAGGGATAAGCACAAGCCACAATAAAATGAGTTCAGAATGCGAACACAGCAATCTTTACACAAAGGCAAAGTATAGGCGAGACAGAGCACAAGACTTATCTTGCTTGGGTGACAGGCCGAAGAAGAATGACGTACAGTACACGAACTTCGGCATCTTCCGTAGGCGGAAGTAGGGTGGGCGTCACGTGACTATCTTATTACTGCATTGGCCACAAAACTTCGGCCTGACGGACCCACATCCTCCTACACATTCTCCTCCCTATGAATCGAATGCAAACACACCAGGGTCAACATTAGAAGGTTCGATGCCTCACTAAGGCAAACTTCAGAACAAGGACCCAAAGGTGGGTGGCTTCCCTTGCTGAAGAATGTGAAGAAATTCAACAACTCCCTTGACGGTAGTGACTTGTAAAACCTAGGGAAATCACGCAGTGGATCCAAGTATTACTGAAGTAATACTGAGGATTGGACTAAGTTCGCTTCACTCCAAATTGTCTTAAGGACATCTTAAGGCTATGTTCTCACTGAGTAAGAATAGGGCACTTGCCTAAGAATGAGACAAACACAAGCAATTTAAACAGTTCACAACGCTTTGCTGTTTCAATACAGATGCAAGCAGCTTTATGAGATGTAATCATTCATAATAGAAAGATCTGAAAGTCACAAAATGAGTCATTTCGCACTAAAAATAGAAAACTCATTTCACACTAAAAATAGAAAACAACAACAAAACTGAGTCTGATGAAGTCATTAATCAGATTAAGAACTGGGTATGTTGAAATCAAACAGCGGCTTCTCTCTCGGATGAAGTAATTAATCAAGATTAAGATCTGGGTATGTTGAAATCAAACAGTGACTTCTCTCTCGGATGAAGTAATTAATCAAGATTAAGATGTGGGTATGTTGAAATCAAACAGTGACTTCTCTCTTGGATGAAGTTAATCAAGATTAAGATCTGGGTATGTTGAAATCAAACAGTGACTTCTCTCTGTGATGAAGTAATTAATCAAGATTAAAATCTGGGTATGTTGAAGTCAAACAGTGACTTCTCTCTCTGATGTACCATGAACAGATACACCTTCCACACTCTGTGTTGGGAAATGCCTCTCAAACACTTTGCAGGTGAACTCACTTCAATCATGTATTGGGAAATGCCTTGCAAACACTTTGCTGGTGAACTCAGTTCAATCATGTATTGGGAAATGCCTTGCAAACACTTTGCTGGTGAACTCAGTTCAATCATGTATTGGGAAATGCCTTGCAAACACTTTGCTGGTGTACTCAGTTCAATCATGTATTGGAAAATGCCTTGCAAACACTTTGCAGGTGAACTCAGTTCAATCATGTATTGGGAAATGCCTTGCAAACACTTTGCTGCTGAACTCAGTTCAATCATGTATTGGAAAATGCCTTGCAAACACTTTGTTGTGAACTCAGTTCAATCACATCTGAAACCTTGATACACTGTGGCAAAGGTGTCTTCTTTCACAGACTCTAGTTCAAGCATCATGTGTCTGACTCAAAAAGTGGTTTGCACGTTGAAAAGGGAGTGGAACGCAAGTTTAGCAGACGAATAAATCTGGCAGTGTCAAAATAGTAAAATCAGATTTATTTCAAAGTAGATTTTAGACTTATACATGATCTCTTTTCTCTTCTCACTGGATGTAATTGCTCTTTGCCAAACTCAAATTTAGACACAAGTGCTTTACTACTGTAAAACAAAAAAGCGGCAGCATCAAAAGTGATCGCAAATAACACCAATCAATGTAAATGAACAAACACAAAACATCAATGATCACGGTCATCACACATGTTAATCCATATGCTTGAATCTAAAAGCACACATGCTCACACATGTACACACAAGGGTGTGCCCCAGTACACACTAACACAACACACACACACACACACACACACACCTAAAGTACTACTTCTACAAATGTCCACACTTTCCCTGCTAACCCTCTGTGTCCCTCTCCTACCTTGTCTGCATGGCGCCCGACCGGAATGAAAAACAGTGGATGAACCTTGTTGAACTTGTCGCCTTTCTTGAAGCTCACCAGTAGGTTTGACAGTGACAAACGCACCTGGGAGATGAACAATTTACAAGCCCATGGAAAATCATAACAAACATAACAGAGTAACATATATATACTGACAAAGACCACATACAAGTAAGTGACAAATATCAGTAAAGGTAATAACAAGAAGTGTGACAGGAGGATAAGTGTACGTCCACTGAGGGCAAGACGCACAGGAAACTGATCTTGGAACCTTATGCCAGTTTCACATCTAGTTTTCTCCTTTAATGATGTGTTCAAGTATACAAACAAATACAACAATATCATCAAGTATATGTTCAAGTAAGAGGTATAGCAAGAAAAGCTTACTTCATTTCTTCAACCATCTTTAAAACTACAACATCACACTGTTAAACAGCAGAAGAGAACCATGATTTCTTGTTTAAAAAGACATTTGTAAAACACAGCACACAAGTATGGAGTTCTGAGGTGTAAAATGCATCAATTTAAATGCACAAAGTGTAAAACTTCTAATTTAATTGCACACAATATAAGACATTAATTTAACTGGTTACAAAATGGCAGTTTTACAGCTGTGTGCCTCATCATATACTAGAAATTTAAACGTGACAACAGCTCAGCACACTGATCTGAAGCATGGTGTGGTATGTGTGCAGACCTGCGCAGACAAACACCCTGACCTTACTTGCAGGTTAAATGTACAGGAAGTGGCAAACACAGCTGGACATCAGAACTGCTTTAATCATGTACTGAGTGCTTCATATCTTGCTCTGATCAGAATTTGAGAAAAAGCAGTGTTTTGTGGTATGGAAAGAGCATTACTTTAAACATGCACACACACACACAAAACACACACACATGCACGCACGCACGCATGCACACACACACACACACACACACACACACACACACACACACACACACATTGCCAATGTTGTAAGCCTCATCCCTGTCGTCATTTTCAGTGCTCTCTGTCGGCAGACCGTCACTGATGAAGATGATGCGCGGCTTCACCTGCCATTCACCAGACACCGACACGATGCCCCCTGTCACAGAGACCACCCCACATTACACCACAGAGACCATCCCATATCACACCACAGAGACCACACCGCATTACACCACAGAGACCCACCCCACATTACACCACACCATATTACAGCCCTCAAAGTGCATAACACTCCTGCCACAGAGACCACATCACATTACACCACAGAGACCACACCACATTACAGCCCTCAAAGTGCATAACACTCCTGCCACAGACACCACACCACATTACACCACAGAGACCACATCACATTACACCACAGAGACCCCACCACATTACAGCCCTCAAACTGCATAACACTCCTGCCACAGACACCACACCACATTACACCACAGAGACCACTCACATTACACCACAGAGACCACACCACATTACAGCCCTCAAAGTGCATAACACTCCTACCACAGAGACCACACCACATTATGCCACAGAGACCACATCACATTACACCACAGACACCACACCACATTACACCACAGAGACCACACCACATTACAGCCCTCAAAGTGCATAACACTCCTACCACAGAGACCACATCACACTACACATCACAGACCACACCACAGTACAGCCCTCAAAGTGCATAACACTCCTGCCACAGACACCACACCACATTACACCACAGAGACCACACCACATTACACCACAGAGACCACACCACAGTACATCCCTCAAAGTGCATAACACTCCTGCCACAGACACCACACCCACATTACACCACAGAGACCACACCACAGTACATCCCTCAAAGTGCATAACACTCCTGCCACAGACACCACACCACATTACACCACAGAGACCACACCACAGTACATCCCTCAAAGTGCATAACACTCCTGCCACAGACACCACACCACATTACACCACAGAGACCACACCACAGTACATCCCTCAAAGTGCATAACTCCTGCCACAGACACCACACCACATTACACCACAGAGACCACACCACATTACAGCCCTCAAAGTGCATAACACTCCTACCACAGAGACCACACCACAGTACATCCCTCAAGTGCATAACACTCCTGCCACAGACACCACACCACATTACACACAGAGACCACACCACAGTACATCCCTCAAAGTGCATAACACTCCTGCCACAGACACTGCCCCATAATATCATCTGGTGATGAAAAGACATTAAATAAACCACTGAACTGAATTGAACTGAACTGACACCACCCACATTACACCCCTGCGACAGATACTACCCCCCCCCCCCCCCCCCCCCCCCCACATTACAGCCCTCAAAGTGCATAACATCCCTGCAACAGACACTGAACCCCCTCCCCCCCCCCCCACACACACACACAGTACAGCACAGACACCACCCCACATTACAGCCCTAAAAGTGCATAATGCTCTACACATAATACTCCATGTATTGCACCTCATCCATGAAGTCACCACACAGAAATACAACTGCCGCAAGTCTGAAAATCAAATTTACGAGAGAGATGACAAAACCCCCTGATCATCATCCCCATTTTGATCACAGCATGCTTGTTTTCAGGATAACGTGATTGGGCCTGGCTACGTATGTCCCTTGGCTTGCTCTCACAGTGTACCAAAAATATTAAAAAATGCAAAAACTGGGAGTCACAGCAGTTGTATTTCCAGGTGGTGAAGTGAGATATGGACGTCCAGAGGCAAGTGGTCAAACTCCTGGATGGATAACCCCAGTTTCCTTGTACACCAGGGTGGATGACTTGGGTGAGTGTATTAGCAAAATGGTGAGGACAAGAGCCTGGGGTATGTCTTTTGTTTGAGCATGATCAGCCATGCCCTCTCTGGTTATAACATGTTTAGGATCCTTCACATGGTGTGTCCAACTCTGCTATGTGTTACAGACATATATCATTATCTCTGCTGCTGGACATCATGTGTGCGCCAAAATAAAGAACAAACAACGCTTACAAAATTTCAAAGAAAATGTTTAAGTAAAAGAGATGTTAAATTCACATTCAGATACACACACACACACACACATACACACACACACACACACACACACACACACATGCACACACACACTAACACTAACACATACACACACTCTCTGAAATCTACCTTCATAGCAACAATCATCTACACAGCACTATTGCCGTAGAGATGATCATACTAACACCACCCATGGTGACTCATCAATACCAAATAATACAAGATGACAATTCCACTCACCCTTTTTGACAAAGGCTGCCATGCCAACAAGAAGTGCTTCCACAAAAGGGGACTTTCCACCAGGCTGCATTTGTTCTGATCAAAAACAGAAATCCTCATGTTCCATCAAGTAACGCAGAATATGTTAATGGAAACATACATTGCTTTATCACAGCTTGTTGTCTGTCAGGTTTGATGCAAAAAAGATCACTACAGTAGCTTGCTTCAACATATACACAAATGTACACAAGAACATATATTAGCATATGAACACACACACACACACACACACACACACACACACACACACACACACACAACACACACACACACACACACACACACACACACACACACACAACGTATGCATACATGCCTGTTCAGTATTACAAACAAAAATACACACTCACATAGGTATGGACACATGCAGAAGCATACAATCACATACACACAAAGGATTCAGATATGGTTAACTGAGTATCCTCTTTCTGTGTATAAAGGAAGATTTTGAATACAAGAAAATCTTTCAGATATGCCGTATTGGTAAACTGGAAATTAAAACATGATAGCATTTACAGGTGACGGAAGGAAAAACAGAAAGAATGAAACAGATCTTGACACATCAAAAATAAATGCACTCAAATGTCACAAGTAGGCATGTCACTTCCAGTTTGTCCAACAAATTGCATTTTTCTCTCTATCTTTTTATTTTGTTCAACTGAATACTTTCAAACAAGCCTACACTACGCTGAAATTCTACCTACCGATTTTATCTCGGATCAAGTTGAAATCGTTGGTTAGATTCTGGACAACATTGGCTCGTCCACCAAATGTGACAAGGCCCATGTTCTCTTCCACTCCAAAACGGGTCACAATGTCTTCAACACCTGTTATAAGAGAAGGAGATGACATTCAGTAGAATATTTCTTGTAATCAAAATAATACAGGCATAACAGTCGGCACAACAGTACTATAATTATGTATGTACTTCAGAAAACATTTTTTCCCCCTCCTCTTCCCTTCCCCCCTGCCCATTTCCACGTACACACATGCGCAAATGTAAACACACATTTACGTATGTGCCTAGCTCTATGCCATGCATTTTAAGATTCATCTTCCTCTTATATTACCTATAACATTTAACTTGTGGAACATGAAAGTCTTGTCGTTGTTGTTGTTGTTGTTGTTGTTGTTATTGCAGATGTGTCAGAAGCATGATCCTCACACTGTTCATTCCTGCTCCTCTCCGCACAGCTCCACCCAGTCCTGGCCTGTCTCAGCCCCAGTGCCAGCAATCCACAGGGAGAACATGAGGCTTTTTTTATTATGCTAACTCATTTCAACAATGGCCTTCGTCCTACTTGAAGTGACACAACACCTACGCATCAATCAAAATGTGAAAAAAAAAATCCTGTTAAATTTGTGCTTCCTACTATCTCACTCAGACCCCCACAATGATCTCCCTTGATTCATGTATTACTTCCAGTTGGAGACCTTTCAATCCGTTTCCTTCCTTTCCTTTGTCAAAGGAACATGCCTTTCCAATACTCCTTGGTTTTTGCCAGTGTTGTACTTGAATCACAGATCCTGCCACAGCCTTTCAAGCTGGCCTTTGAGTCTGAAGTTTAGACTTTGCCTTGCCGTTTCTTGGCTGCTGCACTTCAACTACATATGTCGGAAAAGGTCTTTTGGAAATTTCAGCTTCACTCCAGACTTTGTACCTCAGCCTTGCCCTTGGCGTCTGTAACCGATATTTGAGTTCATCACCCCTGCCCCTAGTGGGCCATTCCTGCTCCAACATACACAACCCCACCCATTCCCCCCGCCCCTAGTGGGCCACTCCTGCTCCAACATACACAACCCCCCCACCCATTCCCCCCTGCCCCTAGTGGGTCATTCCTGCTCCAGCATATACAACCCTTGATACTTGAGTTCATCACCCCTGTTCCTAGTGGGCCATTCCTGCTCCAACATACACAACCCCACCCATTCCCCCCTGCCCCTAGTGGGCCATTCCTGCTCCAACATACACAACCCCACCCATTCCCCCCTGCCCCTAGTGGGTCATTCCTGCTCCAACATACACAACCCCACCCATTCCCCCCTGCCCCTAGGGGGTCTTTCCTGCTCCAACATACACAACCCCACCCATTCCCCCCTGCCCCTAGTGGGTCATTCCTGCTCCAACATACACATCCCCACCAATTAACACCTGCCCCTAGTGGGTCATTCCTGCTCCAGCATACACAACCCCACCCATTCCCCCCTGCCTGTCTACATTTTTTTTAGAGGAACTTTGATTGTGCAATGCAAGTTAATGTGAAATAATCCATAAAAGGCAGTACCGATGTTGGTCTTGTAATATAGTCTTACAGTGAGTATATGGCTTTCCAAGAGTATATTCTTCAAAATCTTGGCATACCGCATGATCTGGAAGAAATTTCTGCTCTTCCAAAATTGCTTTTTTTTTGTCCCTAAATAACCCCAATACCTCTTAAGCATTTTCACACTTTGAGTTGCAGACTGACTAAGATGAGATTTTGCCATCAAAACTTAGCAAGCTATCATTCACTGGTTAAGGTGCTCGGACTTGCACGCGAAGAAAAGACCACAATCCACTGGCACAATGCTATGAAGGACTTCCTGTCTAGATTTCTTTTAGAGTCATCTACTCTTTATCATTATCGTCATTGATTTATTCTCCACTTTTCACAATGTATGTATATATGTATGTATATATGTATGTATATATGGTGCAATACATGAGTAAACAGGAGTGGACTGACTGACTGTGGAAACTGACCAACTTCTATATAAAATCTAGGACCATTTTTTTCATCTGGTCAAAGGCTCCGCCTCGCGTCATGCTGTCAGAGATGTCCAGGCAAAGCATGGTGTCAAAGGACCGGGCCTTGGGGGGTTTCACTGCATCTGAAAGGAACAAAAATCAATCTAAGAAAAAACAATACTGAAACCTGTGTGGATTAGCCCTCCAATATTTGACCACCTCCCACGACACGACAGGTAAGCTGCATTTACTTAAACATGTATATCGATAGAAAGTAGAAAGAAAGATCTTTCTATTAGTATATAAAGTATTTCTGTTTGTTCCAAAATGAAGTTATGTTGTTCCAAAGTCTCCCTAGGAACTAGGGAAGCCCTTTTGAGAGAAAGAACTTTAAAACCACATTCTCTCACATTATATGAAGGAACAGGGAGAGCAAGATTATCGATTATCTCATTCCTTGTTTAAGTTAAGCAAAAACAGTGAAATCTATAAAATTTTAGTGGTGTCCCTCCAAGTTCACTCCATACAGACCCCTACACCATTTCTTGCGGTACAGTGATTTTGCCTGTCTCAGCTGATCTGTGTTATATGGGAAGTGGTCATGTTTAAGCCTTTACAATTAGTCAAATGGTTACAAATACCACAGGTTGTAGCTGTTCTCAGTCACAACACACAATGAGGAACTGTTACTTAAAACGTCATTCTTTAAAACTATCAATTAAATAGATAAATTCTCAAGTATCATTTATCGGTGATGGTGGACCCAAGATAAGTGAAATGAACCGATAACCTCTCCCTTGACACTGAGATCGGCAAGAGGATCGGGAAGGCAGCCACAACACTTGTTCGCCTCATACAAAGAGTGTGGACAAATCCCAAGCTGACCACCTAGACAAAGATGGCTGTGTATAACACCTGCGTTCTCAGCACCTTGCTGTATGGCAGTGAGACAGACCACACATGCTGGCCAGGATCAGAAGCCTCTGGCATCTGCCCAGCATCTCCTGGCAAGACAGGGTGACCAACACTGGAGTCCTGTCTTGTGCTGGCCTCCCTACCATGTGTACCCTGCTGAGACAGCACGGACTGCGTTGGCTGGGCCACATTCGCTGCATGGAAGATAGTCGCATCCCAGAAGACGTCCTGTACAGAGAGTTGCCGCAGGGCAGAAAGAAAAGCACTGGCCGCCCACAGCTGAGATACAAAGACGTTTGCAAAAGAGACATGATGGCGCTTGAGATCAACACCGAGTCCTGGGAGGACCTTGCAGAAGACCGCAACAGCTGGAGCAGCACTGTCAAGAAACAGCTGCAGACTGGTGCAGACAAACTGATAGCTGCTGCAGCAGAAAAGCGAGCCTGCAGAAAGGGGATAACAGCCAACAAACCAGTGCCAACATAGATGTGTGACCGCTGTGACAGAGACTGCCACTCTCGCATCGGTCTCTACAGCCACAGGCGACGCTGCTCAGCTTGAGCAGACAGCTCAGACAGATATTAATCTTAGGTTGAATATATTCTATCCATAATCAGCTATGACTGACAGAGGCTTATAACTACTACATGTATTGGTAAATCAAAATCATTATATATAATGAAACAAACTGATACTATGTGATAAAATAAACTGATAGAATATTAATATTATTTATCTATTTATGACTTATATCCTAATAAATCATACAGTTGTTCATTATGTAGTTATTACTAACACTCCCAAAAATGTCCTCGGACTGGCTCTGATTTGAATACTTTCTCCCAACCAGGTGTCAGAGTGACATACTATACTTCTCTAATCATTGCACATTCACTTTCTAAATTATTGCACATTAACTGTCTAATTATTGCATATAGACTTTCTAATTATTCCACAATGACTTATTCTGTCAGATGTCATCATCACCATTTTCTTACCAGACTTCCTTCATTTGTCTGTTCATTAAATCATCCATCTCAGTGTAACTTTACTGGTTCTGAGAAAAGCAACAGGGAATGAGGAGAAGAGGAAGCTGTAGAAAGAGAAGGAACTGTGGGTTCATAAATACTAGAAGGAAAAGGCACTTTTTCTGAAAGGGGGGGGGGGGGGGGGGGGGGGGGGGGGGGGGGGGGGGGGGGGGGGGGGGACTGTGGGTTCAGAAATACCAGGAGGAAAAGGCACTTTTTCTGAATGAGGGGGACCTGTGGGTTCAGAAATACAAGGAGGAAAAGGCACTTTTCTGAATGAGGAGGACTGTGAATTTCTGAATGAGGGGGACCAGTGGGTTCAGAGAAATACAAGGAGGAAAAGGCACTTTTCTGAATGAGGGGGACCTGTGGGTTCAGAAACACCAGAAGGAAAAGGCACTTTTTCTGAATGAGGAGGACTTAGGGTTCAGAAATACAAGGAATAAAAGGCACTTTTCTGAATGAGGGGGACCTGTGGGTTCAGAAATACATGAAGGAAAAGACACTTTTCTACAACACTCAAATCACAGCAGTCAGCCTTTCAGAAGAATTTACTTCTGTACATAGACACTGCCATCTGCACAAATGTGCTTCACCTGTTGAAACAATTACAAGTTTCTTCTCAAAAATAAAATGAAGACGTCTCTAGAAAACAAGAATCCTCTGGACAAAGGAATCCTGAAGACTATTATGGGTTCTTTGCACATGCATCTATTACTAAATATGACTTGTTCACAGACTCTGTATGTTTTTTGTGTGAATTTTAAGATCCCAAATTTGCTGACCCACTGTTTGTAAGAAAAAGCTGATACAGTCATGGGATCAGATTCTAACTCCGGATTTTTAGATCCTAAGTTACCTGCACATCTGAAAAAAAAAAATCAAACCTATAAAATTTGAAAATTAGGAGACTCTTTGTGTGAATCAACAGACTACGTTGTCAACTTGTGAATACATAATCAAATCTAATGCAGTGCCATTAGTAAAGTTGGGAGATGCTGCATGTTCTGTTACAACAAAAACAATTATACAATCAATCTAGTTCTGTGTGTGTGTGTGTGTGTGTGTGTGTGTGTGTGTGTGTGTGTGTGTGTGTGTGTGTGTGTGTCTCTCTCTCTCTCTCTCTTTTTTTTCAAACATTTTTCTTTGGGAGGGGGTGGGGGTGGGGGAGGGATAAAGGAAGAGATGGGACAGCATGGACTGGTAATGGAGGTAATGTTGATGAAAAAATCTCTTCTCTTTACTTTTCAGTATTTCATTTTGATTGTATTGTTTTTCTAGTTCATGTTGAAGAAAAAAAACCCCAATTATCTAAGTCTTCTGTCGACACAAAGTCAGTCAAACATTCTTAGTTTTTGATTGCTAGTTACTCTTGGCCTTGTTCTACTTGAAGGGACTCTGGACTGAATATTGCACCAGCAGGAGCATTGAGCAATGACTGTAAAAGAGGAATAAGAGAGGACGGCAATGAGAAAGAAATTAAAACTGAATCTTCATTGTCTACCAATACATTGATGCTGAACACAAAGAAATTAAAACTTAATCTTCATTGTCTACCAATACACTGATGCTGAAAACAAAGGTGGGCAAAACTGATGGGGTAAAGAACAGCACTTAACAAGGGAGTGTAAACCAAATAAAAACAAACTACTCAAAACAGACACTGTGCAGATAGGTGAAAGACAGAGGGAGGCAGGGGAAAGACAGACAGAAAGCTGGAAACAGACAGACACAGACAGACAGTCAGAGAGAAACAGCAGCAGCAGCACAGTAAAGGACCATCGTCTGTGAGTCATGACGTCACAAATGAAAAGCAAATTTGTGGACTGGACAGAAAACTGGACAGAAAACTGTCACAGCCAGCCAATAGCGGATGCTGTCCTGCAAGTATTCAAGAAAGAAAAAGAAACACCCAAGGGTGCGCATGGGACCCAGAGAACTGCCCAGCTTAGGTGCTGAACCAACCAGCTGGGAGCAATCCTGCACCACCCTTGGAAGTCTGCACTGTGTTTAGATTGAGAGCAGGCACGCACTCGGTGTTCCCTTTAAGATGTCAGGGGACATAACTGCTCCCTGGCAGATGTAGTGACCACTGGGTGTGACACGACAGAACCTCCACGGGAATGTCCTTGTGGGTGTACTAGCCCACATTTCATGACTGCAGAGCCAACCAGTGGAAGACGCCACCATCAAGTAACTGCCGTGTGTGCATCCCGCTGCCTCACTAGCTGCTGCTCTACCGACAGTTGGAAGACAGCACAATGCCAGACAGATTGGACAGAAAAAACTGTCACACAGACAACCATATAGCAAATGCTGACCTGCTAGCATTCAAATGCACAGTGACAGAACCTTACAGCCATTCATGTTGCTTCAATGATAAACTCTACTAGTTCTGGCATTCTTATGTTACTTTTTTGACAGAGATTCGGCTATGACAGTCTACTGTATATAAAATACACATTTGCACAAAAATATATCAAAAATAAAAAAAAGCATGAAAGTGTGTATGGATTTTGAATTTTTAGAAAAAAAAAAAATCTGTACAATATGACAACTGAAAATGTTTGTTGTAATAGCTGAAACAGTACAAGTGGAAATATACCAAAGTGTGGCATTGAAAGTAGATATACGATAATAACCAAAGGAATGAAATGGTTTGAATCAAACGCAAAAAAACATGTGCTTCTGCTTTGTTTTGTTTTGGCTGTTGATGTTGTTACCATCAAAGCCAGGAATCTCACCTTCCCGATATGCCCTTTCAACAGATTCTCTCACAAGTCTTGCCTCTGTTCGTGTTTCTACTAGTAATGTCAGTCCTTCCTGTGCCTCTGCAAGATAACAGACGAAGATTGTGCACTAGTCAACAGGTTGTTGTTGGCTGCATATAAACAAGAATTGATTCCATGACGTATGTTCCACACAAGAAAAAAAACAAGCAGGACAAAAAACAAGAAAAAGAAAAACGCACAGAAAATCAATAATCATTGCTTTACTACCCTTTTGTCAAGAGGATCTCAAAGCGCTTACAAAACAAAAGTCACCTCTATATAGGCTCTCCCCAACGTATTTTACATTTCACAACCCCTCATCTTTCTTTTGTGTTTACCTTTCTCTCGATGTTTCACGTATTTGACCATACTCTCTCCTCCCTTCCCCTAACCTCCCTCTCTCCCCCCTGCCCTCCTCACCAACCTCTTCTTATTAAAACATGTCTGAGTATACAAACACACATGCCATACTACACTGAACAGGCTTATGAAAACAATTTTCCATGACCAAATTTTCAGCATGAGAGAACATGTAGTGAATGGATGAGTTTGGAAGTGTAGAATTGTATCTATGCACATCTGCTTTAGTGTGTGTGTGTGTGTGTGTGTGTGTGTGTGTGTGTGTGTGTGAGTGTATACATGTGTGTGTGTGTGTGTGTGTGTGTGTGTGTGTGTGTGTGTGTGTGTGTGTGTGTGTGTGCATGTGTGTACACATGTGTGTGTGTGTGCATGTGTGTGTACACATGTGTGTGTACACACATGTATATGTGTATATGTGTGTGAATGTGTATGTGAGTGTGTGTGTGTGTCTGTCTGTCTGTTGAGTGTGTGTGTGAATGTGCATTGTGTGTGTGTGTGTGTGTGTGTGTGTGTGTGTGTGTGTGTGTGTGTGTGTGTGTGTTCGCGTGTGTATGTCTGTGTGCGAGTGTGTATGTGAGTGCATATGTTGTGTGTATGTGTGCATGCGTGTGTGTGTGTGTGTGTTTTTGTTCATGCAAGTAGTGCACATGTGTGTAAGCATTTCTGTATGGGCATGGAGTGATGGAACCAACTCCAATACAGATTTACAAAAATATTTCTTCATTGTTTTTATACTCCCTGTTCTTAAAGAACAGGGAGTACTTACAAATGGTAACAAAGAAATGCGGTCTGAGTGTGTGTCTGTCCGTCCGTGGTCAAAATGTGTTCCACTCACTCCAGACAAAACTACTGGGGCAATCTTTCTCAAAATTTGTAGGCATGTTCATTATAGGTCACTGATGATGCCTGGAGCATTATTTTTTTTGTTATGGTCATTACTATCAGCCATAACGCCCCATAACGGTTTTCCTTTTTTATGGAATATCTCAGAAAGTACTTGGCTGATCTCTCTGAAAATTTGTAGGCATGATCATTATGGGTCATGGATCATGCACAATGTTTTTTTTAGCCATTATATCCGTTACTAACAGCTACAATGGCCCATAATGGTTTTTCTTTTTATGGAATATCTTAGAAAGTACTTGGCTGAAAATTTGTAGATATGTTCTTCATGGGTCATGGATTATGCCCAATGTTTTCTTTTACCGTTATAGCTGTTACTAATGGTTAAATCTTTGAAAGTACTTGGCCGCTCTTTCTGAAAATTTGAAGGTATCTCCACTATGGGTCACGGATCATGCCCGATGTTTTATTTTACCGTTATAACTGTTACTAACGGCTATAACGGCCCTTAACATTTTGTCTTCTTTATGGAATATCTTAGAAAGTACTTGGCCGATCTCTCTGAAAATTTGTAGGTATGTTCACTATGGGTCATGGATCATGCCTGATGTTTTATATTACCATCATATCCATTACTAATGGGTGGTAATGGCCCATAATGGTTTTTCGTTTTAATGGAATATCTCTGAAAGTACTAGGCCGATCTTTCTGAAATTTGTAGGTATGTTCATTATGGGTCATGGATCATGCCCAATGTTTCCATTACCATTATAGCTGGTAATAATGGCTAGAACAGCCCATAACAATTTTCTTCTTTATGGAAAATCTCAGAAAGTATAAGGCCAACCTTTCTGAAAATCTGAAAGTATGTTCATTATGGGTCACAGATGATGGGCCATGTTTACCAGAATAGCCATTACTAACGGTTTATAACGGCCCAAAACGTTTTTTCTCCTCTTTATGGAATATCTCACGCATATACAAGATTAACTGGGATTACATTACATGCTTTGCATCTTGTCTTCATTTACTGAAGTATATATATGGCTTCTTTTGCAGTATATACCCCTATGAAATGTTTCAGTGAAGACACAAACCACACTCTAAGTAGACCTGACATATGGACACTGTTAATCAATCACCTGACTTGGTGTGACACTCTTCAACACTTTCCACGCCCACCCTGTCCTGGCCCATGAAGGATCTGGAAAAACAAATCATTCTGTAAGCAATAAAAGATCACAACAGAAAAACAAATCATTCTGTAAGCAATAAAAGATCACAACAGAAAAACAAACCATTCTGTAAGCAATAAAAGATCACAACAGAAAAACAAATCATTCTGTAAGAAATAAAAGATCACAACAGAAAACAAATCATTTCTGTAAGCAATAAAAGATCACAACAGAAAAACAAATCATTCTGTAAGCAATAAAAGATCACAACAGAAAAACAAAAACCATTCTGTAAGCAATAAAAGATCACAACAGAAAAAACAAATCATTCTGTAAGAAATAAAAGATCACAACAGAAAACAAATCATTCTGTAAGAAATAAAAGATCACAACAGAAAACAAAACCATTCTGTAAGCAATAAAAGATCACAACAGAAAAACAAATCATTCTGTAAGCAATAAAAGATCACAACAGAAAAACAAATCATACTGTAAGCAATGAAAGATCACAATAGAAAAACAAATCATACTGTAAGCAATAAAAAATTACAATAGAAAAATCACATCACAGAAACAGCAAAACGGTGAAAAAAAAAAAAAAAAAAAAAAAAAAAGGAAAAAGAAAAAAAGGAAATAGGTTACAACACATCATTATCACATACGGCGCTGAACCCATCTAATGTCATAATGGATATACTTCCCTGTAACAATTCAGCTTTCTCCACTCTCAGGTTTTCAAACCTTTACCTTGAATATTGGTTGGAAAGTATAAAAGCATGAACTCTTTCCATTTCCTTCCCTATTTCTCTATAAAAGAAAGAGAACATGCAGAGTAACCCCCCCAAAAAACACAACAACACCACAACAACAAATTTCATGTCCTTCACGAACTGCCAAATCTTCCTGATCCCTTTATCCACACCAGGAAGAACGCCACTGATAGACCTCCCCTCTACTCTTCACATCGTCCTTCACAGGCACCCACCATTCAGCCTGCATCAGGACCACCTCACACCATCACTCCTAATTGACAGACACCCACCATTCAGCCTGCATTAGGACCACCTCACACCATCACTCCTAATTGACAGACACCCCCACATTCAACCTGCATCAGGACCACCTCACACCATCACTCCTAATTGACAGACACCCACCACTCAGCCTGCATCAGGACCACCTCACACCATCACTCCTTAGTCCTTGGCTTGACAGACACCCCACCACTCAACCTGCATCAGGACCACCTCACACCATCACTCCTTAGTCCTTGCCTTGACAGACACCCACCACTCAGCTGCATCAGGACCACCTCACACCATCACTCCTTAGTCCTTGGCTTGACAGGGACACCCACCACTCAACCTGCATCAGGACCACCTCACACCATCACTCCTTAGTCCTTGCCTTGACAGACACCCACCACTCAGCCTGCATCAAGACCACCTCACACCATCACTCCCTTAGTCCTTGCATTGACAGACACCCACCATTCAGCCTGCATCAGGACCACCTCACACCATCACTCCTTAGTCCTTGCCTTGACAGACACCCACCACTCAGCCTGCGTCAGGACCACCTCACACCATCACTCCTAATTGACAGACACCCACCACTCAACCTGCATCAGGACCACCTCACACCATCACTCCTAATTGACAGACACCCACCACTCAACCTGCGTCAGGACCACCTCACACACCATCACTCCTAATTGACAGACACCCACCACTCAACCTGCGTCAGGACCACCTCACACCATCACTCCTAATTGACAGACACCCACCACTCAACCTGCATCAGGACCACCTCACACCATCACTCCTTAGTCCTTGCATTGACAGACACCCACCATTCAGCCTGCATCAGGACCACCTCACACCATCACTCCTTAGTCCTTGCCTTGACAGACACCCACCACTCAGCCTGCATCAGGACCACCTCACACCATCACTGCTTAGTCCTTGGTGCTCTGCTGCTCTGGTGACCTGAATTTCAATGATACCCTCCACATCTGAGACTGTGGTGACCTCCTCTCAGCCTCTGGTGACAGGTTGATAGGTACTGATACTGCAGGGACACAGCGTACTGACGCTGCAGGGACACAGCATACTGACGCTGCAGGGACACAGCATACTGATGCTGCACGGACACAGCATACTGACACTGCAGGGACACAGCATACCAAAGCTGCAGGGACACAGCATACCAAAGCTGCAGGGACACAGCATACCAATGCTGCAGGGTCACAGCATACCAATGCTGCAGGGACACAGCATACTGATGCTGCAGGGTCACAGCATACTGATGCTGCAGGAACACAGCATACCAAAGCTGCAGGGACACAGCATACTGATGCGGTAGGGACACAGCATACCAATGCTGCAGGGACACAGCATACCAATGCTGCAGGGACACAGCATACTGATGTAGTAGGGACACAGCATACTGAGGGATTCCACATTGAAAGAGACACTTTCAGTCTGACACTAAGGCTCATGTGAACACTGAATGCCGAAGTTGGCATGGACTGGAAGGATGTAAAACCATGTGGTCAATTCCCACCTCTGGGATTCATTTAAGTATATTTGTGTGCATGAAAAAGGGGTTCTACCACCCACCACTCATGGAGGAAGACTGGGACCACAGAGGTAAGTGCAATCCTCTCAACAGATGCTCTTCTTATAATATTTCTCAAATTCACACAGCAAGCACTGCATGTATCTGCACCTCTCTGGACTGGATGACGTCTGGATGAAAAGGAAATGTACAGTGCAGGCCTGCATGTGGTCTTTGATTAGGATGGAACTTCATAGCATTCTCCTCATGATCCACTTTCTGACGGATCATCATTAGGAAAAAAACAAGCCCATGCCTGTGCCACTTCCCTCCTGGTCACCTCACTTCTGATTGTCTCTCTCTGTCCCTGTCCAAGGTATGTTCGTCAAAGTCATTGACATTTGCAACTTCATGGGGAGTGGATGGGAGGGGTGGCATCCTGTAGAGGGGGATATTGCCCATGCTGGATCCACGACCAAGTGAATACTGTCATCGATGTTAGGTGGAGTCCTGCATATGTTGTATCACAGTATGCTGCACTGATCACCTGTCAGGGTTCATGCAGACTTGGAGAAAAAAAATTCCCAACCCTTTCCCAACCTTTCCCAACCCCAGCACTGGTTCTTGGCAAGATCAGTAACTCTTGACAACAAATGGTTACACTCCATACGTAGCGCAAACTGTCAGTCACAATGTCGACGATTTTTGGACAATTAGAGTTTCCTTGTTTGTGTCTTTGTTGATCGGTTTTCTATGTCTTTGGTTTTGAAGATGCTTGTTTGTGTTTTTAAAGATGCTTGTTCAATGTTCCCAAACTTCCCAACCCACAGACACCAAATGCCATTTTCCCCACACTTTCACAACTGGGAAAAGGACCATCTGTTTTTCCCAAACATTCCCAACTATTCCCAAACAGTGGGAACCCTGTCGTCAGCGATGCATTGTCTCATCTGGTCGGTTGCCTCATGATGACTTGTTTTTAATTGTTGCCTGGGGACTGAGAAGCTGGAGTTGCAATGGCACAAATCAGAACAGAGCTGTGTGGGGGGGCAGAATGTGTGGGAGCACTGCTATGGGGTGTGTAGTGGATGAAATAGCATTAACATACAGACTGTTGTGTGTGTGTGGGGGGGCAGAATGAGCAGTGTGGGAGCACTGCTATGGGGCGTGTAGTGGATGACATAGCATTAACAAAAAGAAGTGAAAATCTTGAGCTTGGTACACAGAAACTGCCATTTCTTCTTTCGGCAATTTGATCAAACCATAAATTTTGTTTCATGACAACATAATATGCTTGCCACTGTGTGTGTGTGTGTGTGTGTGTGTGTGTGTGTGTGTGTGTGTGTGTGTGTGTGTGTGTGTGTGCATGTGCAACTGTTATATGCATATGTGTGCATGTGTGCAGGAGCACATGCATCTACACATGCACTTGTGCATTCGTGCATTTGAGAGTAATGTGTGTATGTAGATGTGAATCTGCAAAAGAAGTCCAACACAACATGAGTGCTGTTCATTTGGATTGTTCAAAGAGCCGAGATCATTCATGTTTCTGATCATCAACTAGAACAGGTACCATGGTAACCAAAGTGACCATGGTGACCAATCAAGGTGATCATGGTAACCAATCAAAGTGACCGTGGTAACCAAAGTGACCATGGTGACCAAATCAAAGTGACCATGGTAACCAATCAAAGTGACATGGTAACCAATCAAAATGACCATGGTAACCAATCAAAGTGACCATGGTAACTAATCAACATGACCATAGTAACCAATCAAAGTGGCCATGGTGACAATCAAAGTGACCACGGCAACCATCAAAGTGACCATGGTAACTAATCAAAGTGACCATGGTAACCAATCAAAGTGACCATGGTGACCAATGAAAGTGACCATGGTGACCAATGAAAGTGTCCATGGTAGCCAATCAAAGTGACCATGGTAACCAATCAAAGTGACCAAGGTAACCAATCAAAGTGAGCATGGTGACCAATCAAAGTGACCATGGTAACCAATCAAAGTGACCATGGAAACCAGTCAAAGTGACCATGGTGACCAGTCAAAGTGACCATGGTAACCAATCAAAAAGACCATGGTAACCAAACAAAGTGACCCATGGTAGCCAATCAAAGTGACCATGGTAACCAATCAAAGTGACCATGGTAACCATCCAAAGTGACCATGGTAACCAATCAAAGTGACTCGGCAGCTGAACAGGATCTCCTGTGGTGAGTGGTTTCACAGCAGCCTGACAATGACTGGTCCCCTGTGGACCGCTGTGTACAGCTGTGTGAGTGGTTTCACAGCAGCAGCCTGACAATGACTGGTCCCCTGTGGACCGCTGTGTACAACTGTGTAAGTGGTTTCACAGCAGCCTGACAATGACTGGTCCCCTGTGGACCGCTGTGTACAGCTGTGTGAGGGTAGATTGAGGTAAACTGTGTACAGCTGTGTGAGGGTGGATTGAGGTAAACTGTGTACAGCTGTGTGAGGGTAGATTGAGGTAAACTGTGTACAGCTGTGTGAGGGTAGATTGAGGTAAACTGTGTACAGCTGTGTGAGGGTAGATTGAGGTAAACTGTGTACAGTTGTGTGAGGGCGGATTGAGGTAAACTGTATACAGTTGTGTGAGGGTGGATTTGAGGTAAACTGTGTACAGCTGTGTGAGGGCGGATTGAGGTAAACTGTGTACAGCTGTGTGAGGGTGGATTGAGGTAACTGTGTACAGCTGTGTGAGGGTGGATTGAGGTAAACTGTGTACAGCTGTGTGAGGGTGGATTGAGGTAAACTGTGTACAGCTGTGTGAGGGTGGATTGAGGTAAACTGTGTACAGCTGTGTGAGGGTGGATTGAGATAAACTGTGTACAGCTGTGTGAGGGTGGACTGAGGTAAACTGTGTACAGCTGTGTGAGGGTGGATTGAGGTAAACTGTGTACAGCTGTGTGAGGGTGGACTGAGGTAAACTGTGTACAGCTGTGTGAGGGTAGATTGAGGTAAACTGTGTACAGCTGTGTGAGGGTGGATTGAGGTAAACTGTGTACAGCTGTGTGAGGGTGGATTGAGGTAAACTGCCACAAACAAGTCACAGAGGATGATGGTCAGGGTGATGAGGATGGGGGGAGTAGGAAGGGTGATGAGGAGGGGGGAGTAGGAGGAGAGGACAAGGCAGGAGGGAAGCGGAGGAAAGAAGACACATAATTCTTGAAGCTGCACGGCAAAGCAATGCTCACTCTTTCTGATGACCTCCATCTCTCCGTCCTCCACCAGACTGAGGTCGAGCAGAAGACGACAGCGTGGGCGAGGCAACATTGGACAGAGACTGTGATGAGGTGGCATGTCTGGCAGCACCAGCACTGAAGCCAGCAGCCGGTGACTGGGAAGACATGGTGGTGACCTGCTGCACCGCAAATGACCTCTGGGTTGCTGGTGGAGAATTCTGCTGTCTGCCAGGCTGGGGCCCTGACACTGAGGGTGGAGGCCTAGGACTGGGAGGCAGGTTGCTCGGGGCCGCATTGTCAGGCGTTTTGGTGGTCCATCCGTCTGTGACGTATTCAACGGACTAAAGTTGGTAGAGTCCCTTGCTGGTAATGGTGATGTTCTGAAAAGTAATTATGGAAGATGCTGATGATACTCTGAAGAATAAACAATTAGATGTGGCTGATGTTCTAAAAAATAAAAAAAAAGGAACACTAATGATATTCTGGAGAGAAATCAACAGATGTGTGCTGATGTTCTGCAAAAGTAATGCTGATGATATTCTGAGAATAATCAATAAGATATGGGTGATGTTCTGGAAAAGTAATGCTGATGATATTCTGAAGAATAAACAGTTAGATGTGGCTGATGTTTGGGAAAGTAATGCTGATGATATTCTTAAGAATAATCAATATGATACGGGTGATGTTCTGGAAAAGTAATGCTGATGATATTCTGAAGAATAATCAATAAGATATGGGTGACGTTCTGGCAAAGTAATGCTGATGATATTCTGAAGAATAATCAATTAGATGTGGGTGACGTTCTGGCAAAGTAATGCTGATGATATTCTGAAGAATAATCAATTAGATGAGGGTGATGTTCTGACAAAGTAATGCTGATGATATTCTGAAGAATAATCAATTAGATGTGGGTGACGTTCTGGCAAAGTAATGCTGATGATATTCTGAAGAATAATCAATCAGATGTGGGTGACGTTTTGGCAAAGTAATGCTGATGATATTCTGAAGAATAATCAATCAGATGTGGGTGACGTTTTGGCAAAGTAATGCTGATGATATTCTGAGGAACAGTCAGGTAGTTCTGAATTGCAATCAAACAGTTGTTGGTGAGTCTGATCAATGTCAGTAATCTGATGAAAAGTAATCAACAGATTTTGGTGACATTAGACATAATTATGTGAATCAATCTCTGCAAAAGTAATCAAACAGATTCTGGTGACATTAGACATATGTGAATCAATCTCTGCAAAAGTAATCAAACAGATTTTGATGACATTAGACAGATGTGATTCAATCTCTGCAAAAGTAATCAAACAGATTTTAGTGACATTAGACATAAGTGAATCGATCTCTGCAAAAGTAATCAAACAGATTCTGGTGACATTAGACATATGTGAATCAATCGCTGCAAAAGTAATCAAACAGATTCTGGTGACATTAGACATATGTGAATCAATCTCTGCAAAACTAATCAAACAGATTCTAGTGACATTAGACAGATGTGAATGTATCTCTGCAAAAGTAATCAACACAGATTCTGGTGACATTAGACAGATGTGAATCAATCTCTGCAAAAGTAATCAAACAGATTCTGGTGACATTAGACATATGTGAATCAATCTCTGCAAAAGTAACTAACAGATTATTGTGACACGGGACAAACATGTGATCACTTTTTGAAAAATAATCAAGCAGATCACGGTGACATGAAATAAATGTTGATGACTTTCTGAAAAGTAATATTTTGGATAGATGTTGGTCTCCTTCTGAAAGACAACATTTTGAAAGAAAAAAAAATATTGATCCTGCTGGTGTTCTGAACACCATGCAGCTGCCTGTAGGAGGAATCCTCGACAGGTGTTCTGAACACCGTGTGGCTACATGTAGGAGAAATCCTTGACAGGTGTTCTGAACACCGTGTGGCTACATGTAGGAGAAATCCTCGACAGGTGTTCTGAACACCGTGTGGCTACATGTAGGAGAAATCCTCAACAGGTGTTCTGAACAGTATGTGGCTACATGCAGGAGAAATCCTCAACAGGTGTTCTGAACACCATGCAGCTGCATGCAGGAGGAATCCTCAACAGGTGTTCTGAACACCATGCGGCTACATGTAGGAGAAATCCTCAACAGGTGTTCTGAACAGCATGTGGCTACATGTAGGAGAAATCCTCAACAGGTGCTCTGAACAGCATGTGGCTACATGTAGGAGAAATCCTCAACAGGTGTTCTGAACATTGTGTGGCTACATGTAGGAGAAATCCTCAACAGGTGCTCTGAACAGCATGTGGCTACATGTAGGAGAAATCGTCAACAGGTGTTCTGAATACCGTGTGGGCTACATGTAGGAGAAATCCTCAACAGGTGCTCTGAACAGCATGTGGCTACATGTAGGAGAAATCCTCAACAGGTGTTCTGAACACCATGTGGCTACATGTAGGAGAATCCTCGACAGGTGTTCTGAACACCGTGTGGCTACATGTAGGAGAAATCCTCAACAGGTGCTCTGAACACCATGCAGCTGCATGTAGGAGAAGTCCTCAAAAGTAACAAACCAGAATTAAATATTGGAAGCATTCTGGAAAATAATCAAATGTGCTCTTTTAAAAACAAGTAAACATACAAAAACCCATTGATCAACTGTGTTTTTTTTTTTTAACAAAACAATCAAACAAAACTCTAACAATCAACTGTACGTTTTGAAAACAAATATACGAAACTGTGCTCTTTGAAAAATGAACAAACATACAAAACCCAAATGATCAACTGTGCTTTTGAAAAAATGAACAAACATACAAAAACCCCAAGACTCCTGCATCTAACTGCCTCAGCTTTTCAATCACATGTCTTACATTCAAAGTGAGTAAAACTGGGAGCTGCAGGGCTGACTGGCCCCTGAAACACACCCAGACGTTTCATCAGTAGATGTGTCCACTGAGACATCACTACCAGTCAACTGCAACAGTCCAACAAAGGCAAAGATGGAGCCAGCTTGTTTCTGATGGAAGAGAAAAACAGCTGCGCGCGAGTCAAGTTTCCTGCAGAAGCCATAAAATTCAAATCATGTACATCCAGCCTTCAAACTCCCTCCTCTTTCGGCAGTAAGTCTGGTTGTGGCGTGTACTTCTGCACATATGGGATGTGTTTAACTTTTTAAGTGTGGATATTTGTCTGTATACAAAAATAATAAAAGTGTGTACATATTGCTTTCTATTTTCTCTTCATTTTCTCACTTTTTTCCTTAAGTCTGTAAGGAGCATTTCAGTGTGTATATGAATATGTACTGATCAAAGCAATGTTTTGTACAAAATTTTATGTGTGCTGTTTACACGCACATACAGACACAGACACACACACGAATGGAGAAGTGGGAGGATGAACCAGTTGAAAGTGTGCTACACAAATATCCATGATTTTTTTTTTTATGAGAAAAACACTTGTCTTTGAGGAGAGTGGGAATTTTGATTGGGAAGAGAATGCAGTACAGACAAGAAACAAAAACTTCCAGTAAAACACAGAGTCTTCACTGGGCAGGACTCTTCACTGATGGGAGGTAACGAGGCTCTTCACCTGGAGTTTCACTGTATGGACAGCATGAACAATGCTCCAGCAAAAAAAAAAAAAAATTAAAGAATGGGTAGGCCATTTGGGAAGGTTTGTACTGAGAACTTGAACTGAACTTCTGACGTCGCCCAGATACTTTGAGGAAATCTTTCATTTTTCGAATGCATGCTGTGGCACACATTTTAACATTTTGAACTTTGAGATGTCATCCGATCTAGCACACACCCGAACTTTCATGGCTCTGAGATGTCACCCCATCTAGCACACACCAGAACTTTCATAGCTCTGAGATGTCACCCCATCTAGCACACACCAGAACTTTCATAGCTCTGAGATGTCACCCCATCTAGCACACACCAGAACTTTCTTAGCTCTGAGATGTCACCCCATCTAGCACACTCCAGAACTTTCTTAGCTCTGAGATGTCACCCCATCTAGCACACACCAGAACTTTCATAGCTCTGAGATGTCTTCCCATCTAGCACACACCAGAACTTTCATAGCTCTGAGATGTCACCCCATCTAGCACACACACCAAACTTTCTAGCTCTGAGATGTCACCCCATCTAGCACACACCAGAAC